>PVIY010014309.1:0-57064 GCA_004026745.1 Myrmecophaga tridactyla | reverse complement strand
CTGTGACCCATGTTCGACCCTCACCCCCCTCATCCTACCCCTTAAAAGCTTCCCCCAAACCCAGGCTCGGGGCTCTCTGTTCCTGCGTGTTCAGTGAGCCCCACGCATGTGTGGAAAATAAACCCCTTGTGTGTTGCATGAGAGAACGTCTCTTGGAGTCCTCCTTTGCTGACAAAACTCTCGAATTCTTACAAAATAATAGCTTAAAACTGCAAAAGTAAATTAATAAAAACCTGACTTTTTAAAAATTTATTTTGAACAAACTTACCGAAATTGATGATTTGGGGTAAATGTTGAATACTTAATTTGGAAAAATAAGAAAAATATATATTTTATTCTCATGAGTAACTTTGCTATACATAATTTATAAAATAAGGAAGCAATAATAATGTCCTTCTCATGATCAAGTAGTAATACTCTCTCATAATCTATATTAATAAACTTTATTAAAAGAGGAAATTGTATTGCTAATATTAGTGGATTGTTCAAAAGAATATAAATCATGAATCAAAACATTTTAGATAAAGTAATTTTAAAAGGTAAGGTTTTTTCTTTATTATCACCCTATTTTCTACTTTTTTATTCTTCAAGAAGATATAACTATTTTCCTTTTATTTTATTTGCTTTTTTTTTTTACTATTTTTCCTTAAGAGGAAAATAGTTTTTCTAACACATTGTAAGAACTTCCATGTGTGAAATCTAGAAATTGCCTAGCATTTGTTTTCCCTCTTCTTTTCAGAATAAAAACACAGTTAGTAAAAGTACTACAAATATTCAGCACTAGATTCCAAAGTTATTTTCAGTATGTAGCATAACCTAATTGCAATATTCTTAGACTTCATAAGTACTGACAAAAGCCCTAGCTTTTCTCTAGAAACTCAAGACCTTCCAACAGCTATAGAGAAAGAAGGCAGATGATTCATTTTAAAGAATCCATTGATTAGGAACAGACAATGTCCCATAAACTGCATACTTGGTAGACAGAGCTTTAATGCATTAATGAGTAAACCATATCAGCTCTAAAATTTTGTTTGCTATGGCTACAACCTACCAGGCAATATCTATTCAACAAAGTCTTTGGAAATAATAAAGCAAGATAATTCACTTTATATAAAGCAATGCCTCAATCTTACACTGTTTCTACCTGATGATGACACTATAATGCTTGTTGGTGAACAATGGGACTAGAATTTAATAATGTAAAGTGTCTACACTTAAGAAAGAAGGACCCAAATCAGTTTGGAGAAACACAGTTTGCTGTTACACACCATTCAGGGGTCACACCTTGCGTGTAGTAAGTGCTGAGAAGCATGAAAATTGCTGCAAAGGTAATTCAGCAATCCTAAACCTAAAAAACCTAAACAACATTAAAACCTCATTTACCTGGTATCATCAAGGAAATTAGAGGCTCCAAAAAGTGCTCTCCACAATGAAACCTTACTGCTTGCTTGCTTCGGGAGTCACAATTTTTAGCGCCACCACACATCTTGTATAATTATGCAATATGCACTGCTTTGCCTTGTTAGTAGTCAAAAATGTGGACTTTGGAATTAGACTGCCAGCTCTACACTACTTTCTAATTGTGTGAAGTTTTACAAGTTAGTTAACCTCTCTGTATCTTAATTTCCTTAGCTATAAAATTGGAGTAATAGCACCTATCTCATGGGTACTGAAAGGATACAGTGACAATCTATGTGAAACAGTGCCTAAAACACAGGAAGTATTTTACAAATACAGCGTTATTATTATTTCACAGGGAATTTTTAATCCAATTATACATTACAGACATAATACTGTACTAGACAAATGTGCTTAAGAACTCCATGAGTGTGTAGGGGTTTTGTCTCTGCTCTGGGTTTCCCTACCTGCTTTCTGCTTGGTCGGCTTCCGTCTCCCCCTATAAGTCAACTGGACCACTCAGTGGCATTTAAACTATGCAAGTTTGTTAAATCAGTAACCTTAACTTCACACCCAGTGGTAAGTCAGCCAATTCTTTCCTTTGTGACACCTAAGTGGCTCACTCTCTAGATACGTTTTTCACTAATTTCCAGATTTTGCTGTCTGGAATGTCTCTATTCTCTCGGGGGGACACGAGTGGTGAACAAGTAAAAGGCTTGCTGTTGATGGTAATATTGTTAGATATTGTACAGGCAGATAAACCGGCAAATTTTCTTCTCTACAAAACACAGTGTTACCTCTGTGTACAGAAAACATTAAATATTTGCATATTAAAGGACATGCATGTGTGCTTTATAGTACATATTAATAAATTTAATTATATTATATATGAAAGCACAAAATATGATCTAATAGAATAAGAAACCAAGCAAATATAATCCTACATCTGGTAAAAACTTTTATTAAGAAAGTAATAGACATATAAAAGATTTCTGTATAAAGTAAAACAGAACAAAAAAATAAGCATATCTATCCAAAGTCCTGAAAGTCTAAATTGAACAATCTAAAACATAGTACTAGGTGAAATTTAACAAAAATAACTATTATGTTATATTGGTTAACATATAACAATCCTATTGAGCACATAATATTGCAAAGATCATTATTCTAGACAGATCTTAATATACAACTCTTAAATCCTAGCAAATGGAAAAAACATGTTGATTCTTTTAGATCTCTCTTCTTCATAAAGAGTACATTTTCAAATCTAATAAGGAAGAAAACAGTAGAGAATGAAGTCATTTTGTTGTGGACGAGAAAGAAACATTTCACCAAAAGGTAAAAAAAGGAGGCAGGCCACAGACCACTTAGTTAGAGTAGGGACTATGCCTTCTACTTCCTTTGTAAAGCTTCCCTCTTCCCAGGCCCACCTTACCCTGCCTACTGATAAAATCCTTCAGATAGGCTATCCTTTGAAATTTGATGTTGTTAATTTACTCCCCATTGCATAATGCTCTGCTAGTCATTAAGACGTATTAATCAATGATATCTAACTGAAAATGGAAGATTTAACCTTCCTTAGAAAAAGAAAAATTCAAAACTAAATTTGCAGTATCATATTATACCCATCGAAGATATTCAGTAATTGCTTGAGGAATAGAGATGATAAGCTAATCATCTAAATCAGTTTACACAGAATAAATTGTTCCTGTTACTTAGCACTTTATTAAGCATTTCTCACAATTTTGCATGCGCTACGCAATGAGTTATGTATCATGTCAAGCTCTCACCCTCATCAGACTTTGATATTCTGAATATTGAGATTATGGAATCATAAACTATGATAATAGCTAATATTTACTGAGTGTTTACTAAGAGCCAGGCACTGGAGTAAGCACTTTATGTGCATTATTTCATTCTGTCCTTACAAAAACATCCCCATTATACAGATGAAGAAACTGAGGCACAGAAGGGTTAAATTTTCCAATAAGTAATGGGAGCAGGACTATAAAATTCTGTCAGACTCCAGGTCATTTCTCTTAAAACACTAATGCTATTTGCTTTTTTACTAACCAATGCATTTTAAGTAGCAACTGATAAATAAACTTGTTTAATTAAATGTACTGGATATTTGCTTAGTGTTTTACTATCTCATGATACTTGCTCTCTCTATATTTGTCCACAGTCAATACTTGATGACTCTTTGGCCAGCTGCCTGATCTGACTTCTTAATGAGGAAGGTGTGAACGAATTGTGGTAATTCTGATTTGAAAAGCACCTTTAAAAATATGAAAATTGAACTTGAAACTTCTGAAATGCAAGCATCTGGAGTGAAAACCACTTTTATTCTGTAAAACATAGCCTAAAAATTTAATATTTTTTGTTAAGTTTTTTAATTAATAAAAAGTTTAAAAAAAAATTTAATATTCGAAAGTTATGTCAAATAAATACATTTGGTTTCCAAATGTAAAAGTAAGGAGATACTGATATAAATAGTGTCCTGGTTGTTAATTTTTAACGTTTCACCTTTTTAATAAGAAAAAAATAATGATACAAGATTCTCCTCTGGAAGCACGTAAACATAAGTTCTCTTACACCAGTATTTTTAACGAGTGTTCAGAATTTAAACAAACGTTAACACTGTCCCTCCTTTTGGTTTAGTGCTACAAAACGTAAGATGCTCATGAGATGCTAACGGCAAATTCAGTTAATATCGCTCTCTCTCAACAGAAGCTACTATACCAAAAGCCGTAAAACCCACCTTGTGTGGTAAAGCTATAAGGGGTGCTCCAGTCACTCCAGGCCCCTGGACCTCTCAGTCTCTTGCCTCGCACCTGGACCGCATAGGAAGACCCGGGAAGCACACTGCTTACCAGCAGTGATGGAGAGAAGCCGATTTCAGCAACCTATTCCATGTTATTTTAAAACAGCAGAGCATCAGGTCAATGCAGTCCACAAAATTGACTAGAAGCAGGTCTCAACACATTTCAATCAAAAGCTGACATTCCATTGGCCTCGCTTACTTTTTCCATTCACAACACTGAAGGTTCCCATCCTGCTCTTTGCATGAGTTAAGTGTTAAAAAAAAAAACAGCCCAGATCCAAAAGACAGGTTTCCAAGTAGTGTATACTTTACCAGGAACAACTGCAAAGTAAAACAGTTTTTTTCCAATATGAAAAAAAAAAAAAAACTTAGGTAAAAGAGTGACATTGGGTGATGCAACGTGGCTCAGTGGCACAATTCTCGCCTGCCATGTCAAAGACCCAGGTTCAATTCCCAGAGTCTGCCCATGCCAAAAGCAAAAAAAAAAAAAAAAAAAAAAAAATGCATTTATCTGGGCAGTGCAAAGGTGGCTCAGTGGCAAAATTCTCGCCTGCCATGCTGGAGACCCAGGTTCGTTTCCTGGAGCCTGAACATGCCAAAAAAAAAAAAAGAGTGACATTATCCACACAACAAAACCAGAGGTATTATTTTTAATGGGGATTGAGGAAAACGAATGAGATCTGTGTGTTACAGGTTTTGGAGAGTATCCTTAGGTTTGCTGGGCTGAGCCTTGTCCAAAGGTCTAAGGTGAACTTGAATAGCAACCTAGAATAATTGTCACTCCTAAATCTTCCAATAATTTTTTAGTTACACCCTATTTGTTCTTTTAACCAATATTTTATCTCAAACTTTCAAGGAGATTTTTCAGAAATCTCTGAAAGCTCTGAAAAATTCTTAGATGGCAACCTAAGAAAAGCACAAGACGCAGATAAACAGCCATGGCCATATAATTATATTTAATTGCAATTAAACGTGTATTGTGCGTGACGTAGTTAGTATTCCGCAAACTTAATCTCTTCATTTAAAGTAAAACATTTTCTGAAACTCAACAATTTCAATCTAGCAAACTGATTATGGATAACACCAAGACTATGTCAGGAAATAAACCAATCGGTTATTTCTATAAACTACAAAAACACCCAAGGATCCCAGTGGTTAAAAAAAATCAGTATATATGAACGTTCCCACTGCATTTTTTGCACATGATCCTAAAACTTAAATTCCTGAGAGAGCATGGTCTATGTTTATCTATATTCGTTTATATTTACCTCTCACGTGTATAAATAATGTGAAGTGCGCAGTCCTCGCATGGCCCACGAAATCCTCCTTGCCCTCCTCCTTCTCCTCCCCCACCCCTCTCTGACTTCATCCACCTTCATCTTCGGTCACACTGGCCTCCTGCTGTTCCCAGTTCAGGGTCTCTGCACTGCTGTTCTCTCTGTCGGGTAAGCCTCTTGCCTCAGATATCTACACCAACATCTCCGTCAAATCCTTGTTCAAATGTCACCCTCTCAACAACGCCAATGCTTCCTCCATTCAATTTTACAACCCACAATGACCCACCAGCATTTCCCAGCTCTCTCATCCTATTCTACTACCCCCAATAGAACCTGACACAAGTGCCACAGTTCCTGGAAACTAGGTGGTGCTCGATAAATATCTAACGAGTGAAAAAAGGATTTGGCACCCTTTACAGTAAAAATGTATTCGCTGCATGTGAACAAATATACTGAACAATAAAAATGAAGGGTAAAATGTAAAATCAGAAATAAGAGGACTACAGATGAAAAGTTATAATTATGAAATCAAGTATTTTGTAACTAGATTCCTTGGAGCCATGGAGACATATGTGTGTGTGTGCCTGTGTGTAAAGAGATAGATTGCTAGATATAGAAGGATTAGATATATAGATGATCAGATAGAAAGAAAAAGAGAAAGAGAGAAAGAAGGAAGGAAGGAGGGAGGGGAGGGAGGAAGGGAGGGAAGGAAGGAAGGAAGGAAGGAAGGAAGGAAGGAAGGAAGGAAGGAAGGAAGGAAGGAAGGAAGGAAGGAAGGAAGGAAGGAAGGAAGAAAAAACAGAAACAAAGGTCTAAATACATAAACTTTTTTTGGAAGAGAAATTTTTTCTGGCACTAAATTCTGGGAGGAATTTATTGTGCTCTTCAATAAATAAAATGCATGGATCCCTATATAAAAGATATTCAGTAACATGAAACAATTTTTCTCAAAGTGTTTCTCAAAAGATGCAAAACGTTATTCAAGCGGTCATTTCCTATGCTGAGCATCAATGAAAGCCAGCGGCATAATATTAAATTATAACTTATTCTCCTCTAGAAGGAACATGCACACTTTATATACATTTTACATATTTGTCTGTTTTTTAGATGCTTGTAAATTTTTCATTATACTTACTAAAATATACTCACTTCTCTTATTTGTGTTGTAGAATTCTCTGAATATTTCACTTGATACTGAAGTTGAAATGGTACCAGTGTTGGGCTGGACCAAGAAATCTTTAACTCACCATTGTCTGTGATTTCCATACGCAAACCTAATGGTGGATCAGGCTTCACTTAAGAAAAAAAAGAGAATACTTTAAGTCAAGCAATTTTCATGATAATCCTGTTCGAGTAAAATGATGTCAGAGTTTTCAGTATATCCTCTCCTTTCAATTACCTTAAAGGTGACCTTATTCAAGGGCTAATTACAGAACCTAAACCAAGCCATAATACTGGATCTAATGTCTTACCATAGTGACCCACGCAACATTATTTCGTTCCTCTAAATGGTTAAAAACTATGAATCAGTAAATTAAAATGAGTTTTAATGAATGTGAATTCTTGCTATAAAAATCTTAAGTTTGTTTAACCCAGTATTTCCCAAACTTACGTGAAGCCTGCCTCAGTTCCACCATATTTGTTTTAGTGAGTAAGGAGGAAAGGCATTTTCCAGAAGACTATTTGGAAAAAAACTAACAAGAATTCAGCAAATCTTTTAATTTTGAATTATAATAATTCAGACAGGTGCACCTTCTCAACCCACAGCATGAATGTTTCCCAAACAATTATATGCACCATTAGCAGGCGATGGCTTGTCACTAGAAACGGGGATGTTGTTTCTTAGCCTAACGGAGAATTTAACTTGGTAAATGATCTCTGAGTTCATATGTGTGTGTTTACGTATACATATGTATTTGTGTATACAAGTATGTGGCTATATATGTGTATATATAGTTTTAAATGTACAAGAAAAATTTTTAACTATAGCCACAATTTAAACATCTTATTTACAATAAAGATTGATTTAATAAATTATGATTCATCCTTATAATGGAAATCTATATAATCATTAAATATGATGCTGCAGAAGAATATTGAAAATTTTTAATATTAGTAAGTTTTTAAAAGTTTATTAAACAATGTCTATACTTGGATTCCAGGTTCGTTAAATTAACAAATAAGATAGGTTTAAATATGTATTAAAAATAAAAAGAATGCTAAAATGACAGAAAATAGATGATTCATGTTCTTCTTTGTGCCTTTCTATAGCTGCAAGACTTTTTTACAATTAACAGAAGTTATTCAAGCAGGTAAAATTATTACACTGAAACATTTACAATTTGAATTTTATTTTCAAGAAATAAAATGGTACATATGTATTTTTTTTACATTCTGTATTTTCAGAAATTTAGACAGTTTTCCCCCTTCTCAATTAGTCAAAACTAGTGAGGTTTTACTTTTGTGACAGATTACAAATATTAGTGACTTAAAAGTAGTAATACCTAAATACCAATGTCTACAAAAAACAAGGTGAAATTTACTGTGTTCCCAGGACCAAAACCAAGAGGAAATGAAGACACCAAAATAAGTGAAATCATGAAATTAAAGAATACTGTTCTCTGTTTAAAAATATGCCTTAATATTATTAAAAGTAATTTTCCCTGGATCCCCACTGTACCTAATCCTAGGCATACCAACATATATCTGCTTCTTTTCAGACCAACATTCCTGAGAAAAGCTGGCATTACTTACTCTCTGCGTTTTGCATTCCATTCCCTACTCAACTTACTCTGATTAGTCTTCCTCATCAGTCCACTGAAATGTTCCCATCAAGGTCACTCCATTTTCCCCACCCAATGTCAATTATTTGATTCATTTTGCTACACCTCTCAGAAGCATTCCATACAGCTACGTACTCCCTCTTTCTGGAAATATTTTCACTTGGCTTCTGGAACACCACAACCCTTTTAAACCTCCTTTCTTGCTGAACATCCCTCATTCTTTCTATGCCTAAATGAGTGATCTCATACGAATCCCCAAACATCTGTACACTCATGACTTTCACATATGTGTCTCTCCTGAGCTCTAGATTCATATATACAACTGCATACTCTACAGCTCTTGACTTTCTAATTGGTATGTCAAACTCAATGTGTCCAAAATAGACCTCTTGATTTCTACACATACACACACACACACACACACACACACACACAATCATCTCTAGTTTCCCCATGTAACTAACTGGTATCAGAATTCACCCACTGCTCAGGTTCAAACCTAGGATTATCCTTGATTACTCTGCCTTTCCCACCCCATGTCCAATCCTTTAGAAAATCCAGTTCAACATCATCACCCAAATAGATCCCAAATCTAACCATTTCTTTACTTCTTTACTGCTACAACCCTAAGCCAACTGGACTATTCCAATAGCCTATCTGGGCCCTCTGCTTCAAATCTTGCAATTGCCCTCTTCCCCTTTTCCCCATCAATTTCATTCTTCACAATACAGAGTTAATTTTAAACCACACACACACACCCGGTCATACCATTCTCTTAGTTCAAAAGCTTCCACTGCAATTAGAATAAAATCTAGACTGTATAACCTTATCTTATACTATGATCCAGACCCTGTCTTACCCCCACCTCCTAAAGTTTTCACACTTCATTTACTCCAAGCACATGAGCCCTCACTTTGGTTCCTAAATCTAGCAAGTTTACTCTATCTCAGAGATTTTGTGAGTAATATTCTTTTGCCTGGAGCATCTTTTGTTCTGGACTTTTACATGACTATCACTTCTTTACTCAGGTTCAATGCTACCTTCCGAAAAAGGCCTTCTTTGGCCTCCATAACCGAAGTAACAGCCCCCACCTGACAATGTCCATCATGCCCACCCTGCGTTATTTCTAACGTGTCACCTACAATTTTTGCATATAATCCTATATGCCCAAATATAAGGAAAGATTTTCCCCCAAAATGATCACTCAAAAATGGCAAAATTCCTTTTCAAGTTCTTATAAAGAATATCATATATATAGCACTTTCTCTCAATTAGTTTGTGTACTGGTTCTAAATGCTTCTAACAAACACCTGATAGAACTGGTTTCAAAAAGAAAAGATACATTTAATATAGATTTTGCCTTTTTTTTCCTGTGATATAATTATGATTGAATTGCTTGGACATCCTTGTAATTATCTTGCAGATATCACAAATATAGTCCTAGAGGACAACTTATTTAAAAGTTCTAATACTAAAATGTGACGTCATATACAGATTCATGAAGTAATTGGGAATGAGGTGAAGGTAAAGTAGTATGAAAAACTGTGTCAGATACCTGAAAAAAAAATGGCTCTAGTGATGTCAAAGCCAATGATGTAAAGATGCAGATAAAGAGTTTGTATATAATTGTTTCAAGAAATATAAGCAGACAATAGTAACTGCTAAATTACACATCATATATTTACTGTAACATGTACATATAACTGAACTAATAAGTTAAATACTTTAACATTCACCAGCATTATTTATGTTGTCTATAAATTTTATACACATTATAATTATATATTCAAGCTTACCAAAAGAAGTTTTGGAGATCTTTGCACTAAGAAAATGGGGCATTGCCTATTATTCGCATTTTTCCTATAATAAGGTTTTATAATAAATTACTTGTATTCGCCTCCTTATTGTTTGTCTTTGCCCACTATTGGATGCCCCTGCTCTATATGGCAGGAACCTTGTCTCATTCATCCCTTTCCCAGCTCCTAGGACAGCACCTGGCATACATGAGTCTCTAAAAAATGTTTATAGAAGGAATAAAAATGAGGTAAGAAAAAAAAACAAGCTTACAATTATGAGAAGTATTAGCTGAGATGTGAGACAGTTATATCCAAACAATACATAGCAAATGGACAGATTCAGGATTTAAAGAAATCAAACTGTTCACAAAAAAGAATTTAAGTTACAATTGCAGAATATCTATACTACTTTTAAATTATTTTAGAAGCTGCTATTAATACCCCCTCACTGTAGTTTTACCAACATCACAGCATTGGCCAAAATGAGATTAACCAGTAAGAAAATTTGAAAGCAATTTTTAACCTGTTTGTATGGTGATTTGTAGATCTACTCTCTTTTTTTGTGTACAACTTACCAACATTTATGGGTTGAACTGACATTAGAGGTGACTTAAAAATTACTCTTCCAGATGCAATTTCCAAATACACAAGAAGAGTGTAGTTGAGTTTGGCTGTCGGCACAGGCATATGACATTCACAACATCCATAAACAGTACAGTTGCACTCAACAATCTGAAAACTGCCTTTCTCAGGGACCAGAGGTGAGTCTTCTAAGCCTTCAGACCTATATTTTTTAAATAAAAGCAAAATGTTAAACATGGATGTTAAGAAAGTGGATAGGTTTAAAAGAAGGATGCTTAATCCAAATTGAGGTAAGCTATCCTGGAAATCCAGTTTAAGAAACATCCAGGGAAAAAAAAAGATATATTACATAGAGGAAAATAAAGGTAAGGATTAACGTTAATTGCCAGAAATAATATAAGCAAGAAGAAAGTAAAGAAGAAACAAACACTTCAAACCTAATATCCTATACCCAGAAAAAATATCTTTCAAAGTGAAGATGAAATACTTTATTCAAACACACCGAAAAATGAAAGAATTAATAATCATCAGATCTACACTATAAAAGATATTAAAGGAAATCCTTCAGGCAAAAGCAAAATAATAGCAGATGGAAATCTGTTTCAACACAAAGAAATGAAAAGCACTAGAAATAGCAATTTGGAGGGTAAATATTTATTAACCATTTAAAATAAAAATAATAGCTATGTAATAGGGGATTTATATATACAAGTAAAATGTCTGAAGAGGAGGACTGTAAGTATACAGTTTTATTATTTTTAAATTCTACTTGAAGTGTTATAATATCATCTAGAGACAAATTATGACAAGTTAAAAACGAATATTATAGATCTTAAAGCAACTACTAAAACAATAAAACAAGTTATGGCTAGTAAGTCCGCAAAAAAGATTAAATGAAGTCATAAAAATTACTCAATACAAAAAAGAGATGAAAAGAGGAAATGGGAAACAAAAAACAAATGGGATGAGGAAAGAAATGTTTTAAATAGTAGACTTAAACCTAAAATCTATTAATAATAACATTTAATGCAAATGGTCTAAACACTCCATTTCAAAAGCAGCAATTATCAGATTGGACAAAAGTTAAGATCCAATTATAAACTGCCTACAATAAGCCATCATCAACTATAAAAACACAAATACATTTAAAGTAAATGAATGGAAAAAGAGATAACATTATGAGATTAGTCAAAAGATAGTTGCAATTTATCAGCTAAGTAAACCTCAGAGGAAAGAATGTTGCCAGAGACAAAGAAGATTATTTTTATAAAGACAAAGAGACGAATTCAAAACACGACTCAGAACATTTATGTGTCTGATAACAGAGCTTCAAAACACATGAGGCAAAGATTAATAGTACTGCAAGGAGAAATAGACTAATCCACAATTAAAGATGGAGATTTTAATACATCTCTTTCAATAACAGATCTAACAAGTAGACAGAAAATCACTATGCATAAAGAAGTCTCGAACAAAATCCAAGAATACTTCAGCCAACAATAGCATAATATACATTGTCTTCAAGTGCACACCTAGCATTTACCGAGACAAATCCTATTCTGGGCCATAAAACAAGTTTCAATAAATTTAAAAAAATTAAATTCACACAAAGTATATTCTGTGACCAAAGCAGAACAGCAGAAATCAATAAGAGGAAAATATCTAGAAAGATATTTTCACAAAGATCTGAAAACTGAAGAATACACTTCTAAATAACCTAGATTCAAAGGAGAAATTTTTTTAAAAAGAAATTACAATGATTTTAAAATGGTTAAAATTAAAACAGTTTATGGAAAATTGTGGGATGCTGCTAAAGCAATTTTTGCAGGGAAATTTTTAGCATAATACTAAATATAGGCACTAGATGCCTATGTCAGAAAAGGAGGATGGTCTCAAATCAACTATCTCAGCTTCCACCATAAGAAACTAGAAAAAAAGATCAAATTAAACCTAAATAATCAAAGTATAGTAAATAATAAATATCAGAGCAGAAATCAATGACAGATATCAGAAAAATAAAAGACAAAAATTGATGAAGTCAAAAGCTGGTTATATTTAAGATAAAAAAATTGATGAACCTCTAGCTAGACTGAGCAGGAAAAATTAGAGAAGGTAACAAATTAACAATATTAAATGAGACTGATAATATTATCATACAGTCCACAGATATTAAAAAGATAATAAGAAATTATTATGAACAACTTTGTCAATAAATTTGATAATTTAGATGAAAAGGACACATTTCCTGAAAGACACAAACTACGAAAGCTCAATCAGTAAGAAACAGAAAGTATATCTACTAAATATGTCTATATCTACCTATTAGTATATATACCTATATCTACTAAAGATACTAATCTGTAGTTGAAAGCCTTCCCACAAAATACACTTCAGGCCTCAGTGTTCTTCCTTGGTGACACCTATGAAGCATTTAAGAAGAAGTAATTCCAAATCTATGCACGTTTTTCCAGAAAACTGCAGAGAAGAGAATCTTTAAAATGTATTCTTAGGAGCCAAAAAAAAAATCTCAATACCAGAACCAGAAAAAACACAAGAAAAGAAAACTATAGACAATTTTCCTCATGAACAGAAATGGAAACCATCTTTCAAAAATGTAGGAAAACATATCCAATGACATACAAAAAGGATAATAAATTATAGCTGAGTGGAATTCAGAGTTGGTTTAACATTTAAAATCCACCAATGAAACTCACCATCTAACAAACTAAAAATGGAAAATCAGATCTCTCACAGACTAGGAACAGAAAAAACTTCCTCAACTTGACAAACCATCTTCAAAATTGAAAAGTTAACAGAATACTTAGTTGTGAAAAAGTAAACATTTTATCCTTAAGATCATCAACAAAGCAGGGGTGTCCCTTGCACTCAACATTACTGGGAGGTTCCAGCCAGTATGAAAAAGTAATAAAAAGGAATAAAAGCTATCCAGATCAGAAAAGAAGTACTAAAACTATCTTTATTTGCTGACAACATGATCAACTTTGTAGAAAATCCAACAGATCCACAAAAAAAGTTACTAGTATAAGAGAGCTTAGGAAGGTTCAAAAATACAACACTGATATAAAAAATAAATTTTATTTATATAATCTAGCAAAAATAATCCAAAATTGAAATTATTTTAAAATGTCATTTGCAGTAACATTAAGAATAGAAGCACTTCAACATATATTTGACAAAAAATGTTTAGGATCTACACATTGAAAACTACAAAATACTGGTGATAGAAATTAAAGACTTAGGTAAAATGAGAGGTATACTTCTCATGGGATAGAAGATTCAATATTGTTAATATGTCAGTTTTCCTTAAATTGTTCTATAGATTCAATGAAATGTCGAACAAAATTCCAGCAGCCCATTGTGAAGAAATTGACAGGACAAATCTAAAATTCATATGGAAATACAAAGGACTTAGAATAACCCAAACACCTTTGAAAATGAAGAAAATGAAGAAAATTAATACTTTAATCCTCAATGTCTGACTTAAGACTTATAAAGCTACAATACTCAACCCAATAAGGCATTGGTGTGAATATAGAAAACTAGGTTAATGGAACAGAAGAGTCCAGAAATAGACCAATACTTGTATGGATACTTAATTTCACAAAGGCACAAAAGCAAATCTGTGGGAAAAAGATAATCTTCAATAAAATGTGCTGGAACAATAGGATATTTATATTAAAAAAATACATTTTGATCCATACCTCATACTAGATATAAAAATTAATTCAAATCGATCCTAGACTTAAATGTAAAACCTAAAACTATAAAACTTCTAGAAGAAAACATAGCAAAAATCTTGAAAAAATTTTTAGATACTACACCTAAAGCATGATCCATAAAAAGAACAATTGATAAAGTGGACTTTAACAAAATAAAAAACGTCTGCTTTTCAAAAGACACCAAGAAGATAACAAAATGAAAAGTCATAGACTGAGAGCAATTATTGACCTATCAGATAAGTGATAAAGAAATTTTATCCAGAAGATATAAAGAACTCTCAAAACTCAATAAACAACCCAATTTTTTAAATCAGCAAAAGATTTGAACATACGCTTCATTACAGAAAATATACAAATAACAAATAAGTACATGGAAACAGTTCAACATCATTAGTTATTAAGGAAATGCAAATTAATGCCATAATGAGATAACACTATCCAAGTGTTAGAATGACCAAAATTAAAAAGACTGGCCATACGAAGTGTGGGTGGAGGGTAACAAAGGAACTCGGACTGCAAAACCCTGATAGTGGGAATGTAATATGGGACAATTTTGGAAAACAGTTTCATAAATCGTTAAATGATCTACCCATGTCACTCCCAAGTATCCACCCAAAAGAAACGAAGGCATATGTCCTTACAAAGACTTCTACACAAAATTCACAGCAGCTTTATTCATATTAGCCCCAAACTGGAAATAGCCCAAATGTCCATCAAAAAGTAACTGAAAGCTGATCAGTTCCAGCCTGGGAGACAGCTGGGTGGGGGGGTGGCACAGGTGGGGAAAAGAGGGTGGGATGACAAAGGAGCAGAAGAAGCTTTGTGAATGGAGTATAGATTTCTTTCCTTCATTGGGGTGATGGTTTCAGTGATTTCATCTTATGAACTTTGATGAAATTTTCATGTCAAATATGTGCAGGTCATTATATGTTAATTATACCTCAATAAAGCTGATTTTTTAAAAAAAGAAAATCTAGAGTAATTTTAGGAAGTAATATTTTGTCTATCACTGTAAACCTACAAAATGAATCAGCTCACCTTAAAATAATAATTGTGATTAGCTGGGTAGGATTACCTGACTGAAGGCATATGCACCCGAGACTAAGAGAGTGGTTTTTTAAGATCTATTAGTTTTTTTTTTAATCTTCCTCGTCCCATAAAGAGCTTAAGCCATGGTGTAAATAAGAGCGGGGATAGTGAAGAAAGTAAGAATATCCTATATTCCCCAAGCTTGCTTGAGCTATCCCCCCATTCTGTGCATAAAAATCTGCTGCTTTGTATCCAAAGCATTTTATACTTTTAAAAGAACCTGGGGGAGGGGTGCAAGGGTAGTTCAACCGTAGAATTCTCGCCTGCCAAGCAGGAGACCTGGGTTCGATTCCCAGTCCATGCACTTCCCAAACAAACAAACCAACAAAAACAAATAAACAAAAGTTTTCAACAAATGGTGCTGCAATAACAGAACACTGATATGGAAAAATAATGAAATGGGACCCCGCCATACAGGACACACACACACACAAAAAAAAAACTTTGGGGATGGTATGGAGTATTAATATTTAGGTACAAGCACTGTTTTCAGAATTCCTGCAGTCCTTTGAAAGGAAAAACTGTAACTGATAAGAGAAATTAAAAATTCAGTGTGGAGAAAGTGTCGCTTTAGAAACTGTGTTCATCAGCATGTACATTAAAAAATCAGCAAGGCAGCAACATTTTCAGAGCTTTTAATGTGTGCAAAGCAGTCTACTGGGCTCTGTATAAGGAACAACATAATTGTACACAGCACACTAAATTAAGACAGAGACTTCAAGTCAATCCTTCTGTTTACTTAAAAGCCATAAGTTCACAGACAAATAAGCAAATCTTTGGGAGCCTCAGTTTCTTTAATTGGTAAAGCCGAGAAAATCCTTGCACCCTTTATCTTGACACTATTGGTGTGAGGATCAAAGACAAATAATCATATATAAGTATTTTTGAAAACGTTAAAAGGCTTCACACATAAGATATCGTTTTGAACTGGAGGTGGAAAGATTTAGCATTTCCAGTTTTATCACCCTTAAACAAAGTCAAATAAAATGAGATTTTAAAACAATATCAAGCCAGACCTTTCATGTATTTTTCTCAAATATTAGAATTAAATGTTTTTAGTAAAAGGGTATGATTTAACTAGATAAATTGTGGTACTTTATGTCAGAAACATGTTTGCAGGGCATGTGCTATGACTCTAGAACTCCCAAATTTTAAAACAAAAATAGAAGTAAACACAATACAAGTCATACATTCCCACTAATATTTTTAAAGGATAGGAAATTTTAGTGTTACTTTTCTATTTTTAATAAAAAGAAAATTTAGAATCACATTATCTTCCTTTAGATGGACTCGACAATGCCATCCTTCTCTAAATACACAGGATATTTAGGGAAGGGGGCTGATCACAAATTGTATTAATTCTGTGTCTTCACTGCTACATCACTGCTGTCTCGTCTACGTAAACAATCCCATTTTTATTTAATATACACAAAGAAAACGATATATTATGAATATATTATGATAGATGCAGCAAAGAATATGTTATATGGTATAGATAATATATAATACTATACTATCTAGTCATTCATAAGAAGTATCTCCTTTCAGAAAGTCCCCCAACCACATCAATAGATCGCCCATCATGAAACTCTAGGAATCATTCTAAATCTAATTTTTTAATGTTCTAGGCCAGGAGTCAGCGAACTGTAGCTCACTGGACAGATCCATTCTGCTGAGTGTTTTTGCACAGTAAGTAAGCTAAGAAGTTTACATCTTCAAATTTGTTTTACAAAGAGAGAGATTATTTGCTGACCCATAGAAATTACATGAATTCAAATTTCAGTATCTATAAGCACAGTGAATAAATAACCTCATTTATTCACTGATAGTTATGGCTGCTTTTGCAATACAACAGCAGTGTTCAACAGTCAGATGGAGACAGGACAGCTCCATAACCTAAAATATTTACTGTCTGTCCTTGAAGAAAGAATTTGCCAACACCTGTTCTAGGCCAAAACATTTTATACTCCCTACTGTGGGCACTCGTGAAAAAAATAAAAATAGAGATATCACAATTTAATATATCATCAGATTTCATTACATAGAATTTTATACAATTTCTGAGAAAGAAGTTTAAATCTATTATCTAATCCAGTATTCAAGCCACTGTATGAGACACTAATATAAACTATTTTACCAGGAAGGAAACTGAGGCTCAGAGAGGACAGTGGCCTGGAACTCAACCTAGATCTTGTGCTCGTGTATTCAGAGCTCATGTCATTACTAAAGATGCCTTATTATTACTAAATAAGTTTCACAGTTGCCACTGCCATTTGATATAGGGGATTAATAAGGACATTAGTGCCATAGCTAAGAATAATTATAATCTGATTCATGTTTATATTTATATAAATCAGAATACTAGAGAAGAACAGAATTATTTCAATTATTTTTTTCTTTGAGGGAAAACTTTACATTTTTTTCATTTACAAAAACAGAAATTTTTCCAAGTTTGTGAGAAACCTGGAATCCACCAAACTTGTTACATGCCAAATTCAGCCTGAGCTGCTTTTCCTTTCAAAGGCCTTTCAAAAGGCCTTATGTGAACACCAAACAGTACGTTAAAATTTTGATATTCTTAAAGCATAAGAATTAAAATGATCATCAATTTTTTAGATAAGAGGGAAATATGCTTGGCTTAAAATAACCAAACCTTAAGAATTTTTGAAATTCTTAAAAACATTTTATGCCACAATTTATTTTATGCCTGGCCAAATACAAACACAAAACTCAGTGCAACTATTGATCTCATCTCTCTACATGTAAATACATTTTACTTTGAAATAAAAACAGTACAAAACAATTTTCAAATCAATTTTAAAATTTGCTTCATTGAAAATATGATTGCTTTCTCTACTCAAAAGTTAGATGCATAAGTGTTTAGTAATGAATTTCATTTTTGGTAGCTACACATGGTTTTCAGAAAGTATATCAGTCCTTTGACCTTTGGTCCAATAATTTGCCCCAGGAGATTTCTTTATGAATATACTAAAGTTTCTCTATGCTAAATTATTACAGAAATAACCCCAAATGGATTGTTCCCAAATTCCAGATTGTAACAATGTAAACTATAAACTGACAGCAAAATATAGTGGGCAAAACAATGAAGAGAGATTTAAAAAAGTTTAAATCCCAAATAATTTCAAAGTAAATTTCAGATGAATGTTCCAAACAAGCCTCATCGTAAGAGTCACCTAGAACCCCTGTAAAAAACAGATCCCTGGGCCATCCAATATTAAATCGGCAGGTCTGAAGCCTCTGAATGTGTGTTTAAGGATCAGTGGTTCTGAAGGTGATGTCCCCAAACCAGCAGCATTAGAATCAGACCTTCTGAATCAAGCCTGGTGAGAACCACTTCCCTGGATGAATTTTACCAAGGAGACAAAGTTTAAGAAGCATTTTGTAAGCTCATATATTCTTCATATATAAAACATTAACAAGCAAATAGAAAATCAAGACGGATGAAGGGGGTGAGGAAAAAAGGAATGAAAACAGAAACACATAGACCTAAATGTGTACCAAATTAATAATATAACCACTCTGAAGGGAATGGAGGATGAGAGTATCCTAATTAATTCTGCAACATAGCATTTTGACTATGTAACTGTTAGCCTTAGTAAAGACGAAATGAGTATAAACAAATATATTCTAATTAGTACGTTTTTCACAGCAATTACAGAACTACTTTGTTCTAGTTTGCTAGCTGCCGGAATGCAATATACCAGAAACGGAATGGCTTTTTAAAAAGGGGAATTTAATCAGTTGCTGGTTTTACAGTTCCAAGGCCGAGAAAATGTCCCAGTTAAAGCAAGTCTACAGAAATGTCCAATCTAAGGCATCCAGGAAAAGATACCTCGGTATAGGAAGGCCGATGAAGTTCAGGGTTTCTCTCTCAAGTGAGAAGGCACATGGCAAACACAGTCAGAGTTTCTCATCTGGACGGGCACGTGGTGAGCAAGGCGTCCTCTGCTAGCTTTCTCTCCTGGCTTCCTGTTTCATGAAGCTCCCCGGGAGGCGTTTTCCTTCTTCATCTCCAAAGGTCACCGACTTGTGGGCTCTCTGCTTCTCATGGCTGTGTTGTTCTGCTCTGCTCTCTCTGAAGTTCTCATTCTCCAAAATGTTTCCTCTTTTATAGGACTTCAGAAACTTATTAAGACCTCCCCAAATGGGTGGAGACACGCCTCTACCTAATCCAGCTTAACAACCACTCTTGATTAAATCACATCGCCAGAGAGATGAACTAATTACAGTTTCAGACATACAGTACTGAATACGGATTAGAAGAAATGGCTGCCTTTACAAAATGGGATTAGGATTTAAACATGGCTTTTCTAGGGTACATACATCATTTTAAACCAGCACATACTTTATATATTATTAGGACTGCACAAATAAGTAATATATTATAGAAAAGGAAAATCAGGTTTCTTACTGCTGGAGAATGGAGTTACAAAATAAATATGTAAATAAATAAGAAAAAAAGAGAGAAAGAGGGAGAGGCAAAGGCAGGCAGGCAGGATAGAGTGGACCCTATGGTTTTAGACTAGAACCGGCTAAATTAGAATGAAAACAGGTGTTGTTTTGTTTTGTTTTGTTTTGTTTTGTTTTGTTTGCAGAATTTATTGAGATATATTCACATACCATATATTCCTTCCAAAGTACACAATGTCTCACAGTATCATCACTTAATTGTGCAATCATCATCACACTCAATTTTAGACCATGTTCATTACTCCACAAAGAAAAGTATCAGAGAGATACAAAAAAAGAAAATTCAAAACACCTCATAGCCCTATCCCCCCTTTACTGACCCCTAGTATTGGTGTGGTATACCTATTGCTGTTGATGAAAGAATATTAAAGTATTACTGTTAACTATGTCCGTAGCTTGCAATAGGTAACTTTCCCCATAGAGCACTCTATTATTAACTCTTTGTTAATACATGTCCTGTACCTTTGTACTAGATGATGCAAGAATTTATTTATATTTGTAGTGTTAATAGGTGACATACATGACTCTAAACAACCCCTTTCAACCAAATTCATCTACAATACAGCACTATTACCTATAATCCCAATAACGAGCTACCCTCATCTCTATCCATTTCCACACATTTAAGCTCAACCTCATTAAATATTCTGTACATATTAGGTAACTGATCCCCCTTCTTTAGCTTCTGTCTAGCTTTCAGTACCCTATATTCTTTTTTTTTCTTTCTTTCTTTGACAGTAGAAAGAAAAGAAAAAAAGAAAGAAAGAAAGAGACGAAGAAGAAACGACAATACAAGCAGCTCAGGGGGAAAAACACGAAGAGAGCTGCAGACATCCCGGTCCCGTAAAGAAAAGAAGCAAAGCAGGAGAGCAAGGAAAAATCAAGTCTGCCAGTTCACACCGCAGTTAAGGAGGGGGTGCACCATTCCTGGAAGTACTGCAATACCAGGTCGATGTGTGGAGTGGACAGAGCAAGCTCCTATTCCATCTCCCTGCTCCAAAAATCCATTTAATATATTGTCCTCGGATAGAGGACGCATCAGATATTAAACTGATAAGAACAGATACTACACTTGATCTTAGCCAAAAGGCTGAGAAGCGATCGGTACACTATATTCTAAGCTTTAAGACTCTAGTCTTACATATTCTAGTTAGTTCATATTAGTGAAATCTTACAATATCTGTGCTTTTGTGTCTGATTTAACTCAGCATTATGTCCTCAATTCTTCCATATTAAAGTATTAGTGTTAACTATAATCCATGCTGTCACAGGCTTCAGGACCTCATTCTTACTGATGCATAACATTCCATCATATATATGTGTGTGTAATATATATATATATACACACACACCACATTTTGTTTATCCTCTCATCTGTTGATGAACCGCTGGACTGTTTCCACCTTTTGGCAACTGTGAACGATGCCTCTATGAACACTGGTGTGCAAAGCCTGTTCATGTCCCTGCTTTTATATCTTCTGAGTATATACTGAGTAGTGGAATTGTGAGGTACAGGGCAACTCTATATTTAGTTTTCTGAGAAATATTGTCTTTCACAGCTGCTGTAACATTTTATATTCCCACCAGCAGTGAGTAAGTGTTATGTTCTCTTCAACACTTGAAGCTTCCTGTTTAATAGTGCCCATTCTAATAGATGTGAGATATCTCATTGTGATTTTGACTTGCATTTCCCTAACAGCTAATGAAGATGAACATCTTTTCATGTGCTTTTTAGCCATTTGCATTTCCTCTTTGGAGACGTGTCTATTCATATCTTTGTCCGCTTTATAATTAGGTTGTTTGTTCTTTTACTGTTGAGTTGTAGGATTTCTTTAAATATGCTGGATATCAAGTATTTATCAGATTTATGGTTACCAAATATTCCCTCCCACTGAGTTGGCTGCCTTTTCACCCTTTTGACAAAGTCTGTTGAAGCAGAGAAGTGTTCAATGTTGAGGAAGTCCCATTTATCTTTTTTTTTTTTTTTTTTTTTGCTTTGGGTGTAAGGTCTAAGAAGCTACCTCCAATCACTAGGTCTTGAAGATGTTTCCCTTTATTTTCTTCTAAGAGTTGTATGGTTCTGGCTCTTATATTTAGGTCTTTGATCCACTTTGAGTTAATTTTGTACAGGGTGAAAGATAGGAGTTCTCTTTCATTCCTTCGGATATGGATATCCATGAATATGTGTTTTTAATTAGTGCACAAATCGACAGACACAGGAGCTTAGATGTGTGTGTACCCTGTGTGCATAGTGTTCACTGTGCATATAAATATGTATAAGTAGCTTTGCATGCTGAGAAAGTCTAGGAACAATGGCACCATAGTACTAATGAGCACTTAGCCCCCAGACACTGGTATCTGAATATTATTCTCAAAAGAAGGGAACTGGGACTCCTTGAAGAAATGGCTGATTCCAGCATTCCAGCTGGAAAAGTACAGGATCAGCCTGGAACATCTTATAGTGCTAGAAATAAGGAAGTGCTAAGGAATGAATGAGCAAAAAAGGACACAGGAACCAGCTTGAATAGGCTTCCATTGGCCATTTCTGGGACAATTTTGAGCAATAAAATAAATAATGATAGAAACTGACTATACCCTAAGAACTAAGAATCCATAAGTCCACATTGGTAGAAAGAAAAATGAACATGAAAATGAAGAAGGAAGGAAGGAAAGGAAGACAATGGAAAGTTCTTTCTTACAGTAGCATTCCAACTAAAAAACTAGAATAAAAATCACCATTTGATAATCATCGTAGTAGCAACTGTTTCATGCAAGAAGTATTGATGAATGCTAAAATTAGTGGGCAAAAAAATTAGAGATAGAATATTAGGTAGTTTTAAGCTATAACCAAACCATGTCAAAGTTAATATGCCGGTATAAGCCCACCATGTGCCTTATGATATGATGCACTGAGAAGGACAAAACTCACTTCTTTGGTTTCCTGCCAAAATTGTATAACATTAATCTAATCAGGAAGGACCAACAGAGAACCCCAAATTGAGGAAAATTTTACAAAATAATTGATCTATATATTTTTAAAAGTTTCAAGACCTTAAAAGACAAAAAAGACTGAAGAACTGTTTCAAATTAAAGTAGACTATAAAGTGATCTTGGCTTGGATCCTGCACCAGAGAAAGCATATTAGGGAATAAACAGATTCTCTCCCAGAGCCTCCAGAAAGGAACATGGACCTGCTGAGAACTTGCTTTTAGCCTGCTGAGACCCATGTCAGACATCTGACCTACCAAACTGAAAGAAAATAAATTTGTACTATTTTAAGCCATTAAACTTGTGGTGATTTTTTACAGTGGCAACAGAAATCTAATGTATATATAAAAAGAGAAAGAAGAGGAATGATGCAGCAAGTGTAATAAAACTTAAATATTTGGGGAATCTAGGTGAAGGATTTGGGGAATGATTTGTACTATTTTTGCAACTTCTTTACCACGTAGTATAGAAGGGAGAATGATGAATGTGAAATCCATCACAGTGTTGAAGGGAGAATGAAAATAAGAGAATGTTTTTATCATCTGTGAAAGAAAACTTGACCATGCAGGAAAGAGAGGGGATAACTGCAAGAACATATTCCTTGAGTAGGCAACAGGGGATGAGACTCTGAACACATGAAAAATGTTCGCCTTGAACTAGGACACAGGAAGTTCTCAATAAAAGAAGGGAAGGAAATTACATGGGCGATGACATGGGTAGACTGTTAGATTTTGGACAGCAAGGCAATCATAAAAGAACCTCTGCCTGCTACTATTTTTTGGTAAAATAAAATGCAAGGGCATCCATAAGGCATAAAAAGGAGAAACTGGTGCCATGGAATTGAAGAGAGAGAGCAGTTATAAAACACCCATCAAGGAAAACAGATATATAGAGATTTGGTAGATTCCCAGGAGCAGTAATGGCCACTTGAGGTTCCAAGCCAAGAATTGAAAGTGAGACCACTCAGTGGGCTACATACTTTTCCCAGGCATGTACTCACAGGTACAAAATTGGTAGAAAAGTGGACTTAATCAAGATTGAGCTTTTGCCAGGCAATCATATGAGAAATATATACAAATAATAATTTTTAAGAGGGTATCGGGCGGGCCACGGTGGCTCAGCAGGCAAGAATGCTTGCCTGCCATGCCCGAGGACCCGGGTTCGATTCCCGGTGCCTGCCCATGTTTAAAAAAAAAAAAAAAAGAGGATATCATAGAACTTAAGCCAAGTAAAGAGATAAATGAGCATTTGATGATTGCAGTAGGCAGCATCTAAGATGGCTCTGAATAATCCCTGCCCTTAGGTATGGGCTAGACCTAACCTAATGAACAGAACACAAAAGTAATGGGCTGTCATTTCTGAGATTACATTACAAAAACTGATTTTCATCTCGCTCACCCTCTGCCTCTTTCATTGGCTTGCTCTAAAGAAAGCCAGCTGTGATGTTGTAAGCTCCCCTGTGGAGAACTCCACATGGCAAGGAGCTGAAGGAAGACTCCGGCTGATGGCCAGCAAGGCAGTGAAGCCCTTGGTTCAATAATCCATGAGGACCGGAGAAGCCCAGGGACAGAGCTTGAAAGCAAATCATCCTGGAGTTGAGCTTGAAAAGGACTGCAATCCTGCCTGACATCTTCAATACAACCTTGCGAGAGACGTTGGGACAGAGGTACCATACCAGCTAAGTGTACCTGCATTCCTGACCCACAGAAAATGTGAGAGAATAAATCACTGTGGTTTTAGGCCACTGAGTTTGAAGGTTAGTCATTCGACAGAAATAGATAACGAATGCAGATACTGATACGTGGAAGAGGGGTGGTTCCAAGAAAAATCCTTTCAAAAATGTAGAAGTACTTTTGGGACCAGATGGTGAACTGAGGATGGAAGGATTTGGAGTAGAATGGTAGAGAAAGCCTAAATTGCCTTGAACAGATGAGTGGTAGAAATGTGGAATTTGAGGCTACTGCCAGTGGGGGTAATAAAAAAGGAAGTGAAGACCTGTTATTGGAAACTGGATCTTTGTTATGCAGTGGTAAAAAATACTAGTAACACTATCATTTGCAGTTATGTGAAAAGCATAATATGTGACTACTGAACTGGGAAATACACTTAAAGAGATTTCCAAGTAAGTGCTGAAGGTCCCTCCTGGTATCTTCTTGCTGCAAGAGGAGAGAGATACTTTGAGGAAAGGAAGAAAGGCTTGGCAGTTTTGAAATATCTAGCCTCTCCAGATAACAAATGATGCTGGAATTATGAAATGGTTCCTAAGCAAATATCAGAAAGAAAAAAAAAAGACAGAGAAGGGCTTATCCCTAAGAGATTCGTGGGCTTTTTGCCTAATGGCATGAACCCCATTGGGATTCATAGGTTTTGTGGGAGAATTATTATGTTAGCAGAAATACTAGCAGCTTGGACTGACCAAAAGACAGAGAGAGCACAAAATGAAAATAAGTCATTGAGTCCCACGTCCTCTAGAAATTATACTAGCAGGAAACAGGCTGAAAAAACTATTCAGCTGCAGACACGTGCTATCTTTCAGGAAAAAAGGGAGGATGACAGAGAATGAGCCAACAACCATAAAGAATTTTTCATGAAGTTGGGATAAGTGAAGGAATAAATTTAACATAGGGAGAGAAGTGATAGGAAGGTCAAAGAGTATGATCCTTGAAAAACTGGGATTACAGAAGGAGCACAGTTATTGACAGTGAGAAAGTCTAGAGTATGTCCATGGGAATGGGTGAGCTATGTGAGATGATAAAGAAAGGATATTGAAAGTAAAGCATTCAAGTAATGGAAGATCATATGCAAAGATGTTGAGCTCAACATATATATAGGATTTCACATTCCTTCCATTTTAGTTTGCTAAGTCTGCCAGAATGCAATACACTAGAAATAGACTGGCTTTTATAAAGGGGAATTATTTCATTTCAAATTAACAGCTCTTTGGAGGAAAAGCAGGTAGCTTTTATCTGAGTTCCTTGGTCACATAGGAAGGCACACAGAGACCTCTGCTTGCCGTCCTATCAGGTTTTGGGTTCAAACAGCTTTCTCCGGGGGACTCCTTCAGCATCTTCTAACATCTGGGTCTGAGATGTTCAGCACTCTTCTGATTTCTCTCTCTCTCTTAGGCTTTCAGCTAATTAAATTAAACCTCACTCATTGCAGAAGGCTCTCCCCTTAGCCAACAGCAGATGTAATCAGCCACAGATGAATTTCATATGCTGATGATTTAAGTTCACAGCAACAGAACAACTGGGCACCATCACCTGGCCAAGCTGACACCTGAACCTAACTACTACAGTGTCAAATGGGAGTGGCACCACTCACTATTACCCCTAGTGAACCACTAGGGCAATTTTTGCTTCCTGTCCCTGAAACCTTGAGCTCTGCTGGTCTACAGGCCTTAGTTCCAGAAGGAGGAGCGCTTCCACCAGAAGACATAATAATGATTCCACTGAACTGGAAGTGAAGACTGCCAGCTGGCCATTTTGGGCTTTTCATGCCTCTGAATCAACAGGCAAAGAAGGAAATTACTGTACTTGCTGTGGTTTGGGAAATAGGACTGCAACTACACAATGGAAGTAAAAACCTGGAATACAGGAGATCCGCTAGGGTATCTCTTAGTACCACCATGCCCTATGATTAAAGTCGATGGAAAACTGCAACAACCCAATCTAGGCAGGACTACCAATATTCCAGAAACCTCAGGAATGAAGGTTTGGATCACCCCTCCACGCAAAGAACCATGGTCAACTGAAGTGCCTGCTGAGAATAAAGGGGACATGGAATGGGTAGTGGAAGAAGGTAATGATAAATATGAACAACGACCAACTAACCAGTTATAGAAACGAGGACTATAGTGGTATGAATATGTCTTCCTTGTTTTTTCATCAGTATGTTTGTATTTGTACATAAAGCAAATATCTTTTCCTCTCTATCTTATCCCCTTTTTTATGTGACGTAAGTTGTATTGTTCAATTATTATATTGGCCAGCTCTTCCTCTTCATTTAAAGAGTCTTATTTAAATTATTTGGAGATATGCAAATACAGGCAAAAATAGAATTCAAGGTAGAAACAGTATGTTACCTTTGGTATAACGGACATATCAACCAAATAGTAAAGAGGTGAGGACAATTAATGTGGCTGAAAAATGTATGCAATTATGATAAGCTTTACTGCACAAATAATTTTATAAACCTGTATTCAAGATAAAAGCAGATCAAAATAATCTGCTAAAATCATCATGTCAGAAAGTTGAAAAAATCTGCTTAATTTATCTTAATTTTCTCATTTTTATGGGTCCCACAATTTAGATGAATAAACCAAAGAATTTTCAGCTGACTAAAGTGGAGTTAAAAATCTCATCTGATTCTAAAAAATAAGAAGAGGGCGGCTGCTGTGGCTCAGCAGGCAGAGCTCCGACCTGCCGTGCTGGAGGTCTGGAGTTCGATCCCTGGTGCCTCCTGCCCATATGCAAATTTAAAAAAAAAAAAAAAGAAGAAGAGTAACTGTATAAGCCCCCCATAATAAATGGAAATACAATGTGATGAATCTATACATGATGGGAAATATCCTTATTCAAAAACAAAGGTTCTGACCCTAAATCAAAAGATTAGTACATAAATGTACAGTGCAAAGTGTTAAAATAAAAAGCTTAAAGTTATACATTTAAAATAAATTTTAAGAATCCCTGCTTTGAGTCCCCTTGGGGGACTGGGGAGAAAGGAGGAAATATTAAACTTCCCCGTCTGGGGAATTCCTGATATTTTTGCAAGCAGTGGGGACAACCCATTCAATAGGCCCCTTTGAAACTTATTCCTGCAAAGGAGAAGCTAGGCCTGCTTATGATTATGCCCAAGAGTCACCCCCAGAAAACCTCTTTTGTTGCTCAGATGTGGCCTCTCTCTCTAAGCAACTTGGTAGGTGAACTCATTGCCCTCCCTACTACATGGAATATGACTCCCAGGGGTGTAAATCTCCCTAGCAATGTGGGACATGACTCTTGGGGATGAGCTGGGACCTGGCACCATGGGATTTAGAGAGCCTTCTTCACCAAAAGGGGGGAAGAGAGAAATGAGACAAAATGAAGTTTCAGTGGCTGAGAGACTTCAAATTGAGTCTCAAGGTTATCCTAGAGGTTATTCTTAAGTGCTATATATATATCACTTTTTAGTTTATGGTGTATTGGAGTGGCTGGAGGGAAGTACCTGAAACTGTTGAACTGTATTCCAGTAGCCTTGATTCTTGAAGATGACCATATAAGGATAAAAAATGTACAACGTGACTATGTGATTATGAAAACCTTTTGTCTGATGTTCCTTTTATCCAGGGTATGGCCAGATGAGTAAAAGAATATGGGTAAAAAACAAGTAAATAATAGGGGGGATAAGTGACTAAAAAAAATTGGGTAGATTGAAATACTAGTGGTCAGTGAGAGGGAGGGGTAAGGGGCATGGGACATATGAGTTTTTTCTTTTTATGTCTTTTTTATGGAGTGATGCAAATGTTCTAAAAATGATCATGGTGATGAACACACAACTACGTGATGATATTGTGAGGCGCTGATTGTATGCTTTGGATGGATTGTATGCGTGTGAAGATATTACAATAAAAATATTTTTAAAAATCTCATCTGAAACTAAGTTAGTCTTCAAAATTACAATGCTATGATGTTTATATACAATATTTTTCACAAAATGCAAACCTCAATACGTAACTATAATCTACTCATTAAAAATTTAAAGCCTTACATTTGGTCACAGAGCTTTAAAACTGAGCACATTGCCCTTGTCTGCTGACTAGATTTGAAATTCTCTAAAATGGGAACCCCTGTGAGACTTCTTGATCGTCAAAAAGCATTTAAGACACTGAGGGAGCATGCTAGTTTGCAAAGGAATATATGACACATTTGTGTTATATATATATTTATATATATATAAACTCATTTCCTCTCCATATCCTCCTTCCCCTCATTATTTTATATAAGGATTCTTGGTGGTGTTAATGTTACAATTTAGCTTACAGCATATTCATCCTGTAATGAATGAGACTGTGACAATGCAAATTGTTAACATTATCCAGAGACTGATACTGCAGTTACCCAGAAATGGATAAAATGACAAATGGGATAAATCTCCCCATTTGGGTGAGAGGACATGAGTATACTTGTCCTCCCTTTCTTCAAAGTATACTTGAATCTTCTTAGATAAAAGGATAAAGTTGTATTTTGTTGTTGCAGAAAAATTCAAATATTCAAATTAAATAGACAAAGGGGTGAATTATACTGGTTTTTATAGTCAAAGGGGTGAATTATACTGGTTTTTAAGCTGCTGTCTCTCACCCAAACTCACCCTTCTATTCTGTTTAGTAATTCTGGGTCTGAAACTCTGCAAACCACTTTTCTCTTCCACCACCTACACTGCTGCTCAATTCTACCATGAGGCGGGCAGTAGAGAGTGACAGGAAGGCACAGGAGGAGGAACAAAGGACTTGGCCTCTCCTGTTTTGCCTGCCATCTTGTTGGCATCACCACAGGAAAGATTCTTCACCCACCCAGCAGCGGCTGGTACCAGTAACCAGTTTTTTCCCCACATTCTCAGAACCAGCCACAGAATGCCTTCTCAGAGACCTCTCAACACCAGCCAGCTGGCATCCGCTGCTCAGTGACCTGAGTGTCAGCTCTACAAGGTCCCTTGATCAAGTATCTGAGGAACCAGAGCTGTTCTCAGAGCTCAGCTCTTCAGGGTCATTCCTCCAGGCCTCTAAACTCTAATGATTCCAAGAACCCTAATTTTCCCTTTGTTCTGGCTACCTCCCCTTCTAGTCCCCTGAAACAGCTCTGGTTGAAGTCCCATTACATCCACGCTGGAAAATCAATGGATATTTTTCAGACCTTATCATGTCTTTCTGCTACATCTGACACGACTGACCACTTTCCCCACCACTAGACAATTTCTTCTCTTTAATAATTTTTTGGCTCATTAATACGTTTCTAGAGGGTAAAATAGCACTATTTTTTAGAAAGCATTTTGGCAAGATATATTCATTACTTCAAAAAATAATTTTTAAGCATTTGTGAGAAAATTATGCATGAATTAATTCCTAGAGTTAGAATGGTTGAATCAAAGCTCTGTCATACAAATGTATACCTAGCAAGTGGCACAGCCCAGATTTGGATACAGGCAAAATGACTCTAAACTCTTGTCATATTAACCTGAGATTCTCAAACTTTAGCTCCACCAAAATCACCTTTAAAAGGCTTTGTAAAATGGATGGATGAGTCCTAGGGCTGCTCTGGAGAATTCAGTTATCTAACAAGTTCACAAATTATGCTAATCTACTTCTTGACATTACAGTACCCACACATGTTTCAACTCTTCACTCACAACAAGCCCCCAGCACACCATGTCCTCTGACTGCACATGCTGACCATCAGATATGTATTGGAAATCACGAAACATGAAACTCTGTAAGTATCTGTCTCAACCACCAGCCTGTGAGCAACTCAGGGACAGAGATCACAATTACTTATCTTTATATGGGCAGTTTGTACATTGTCTTTCACTGGGCAGAATTTCAATAACTGCAGAACTGAAGGAGATTGCTCTATCAGCACCAAATAAAAGGACAAATGAGAAAGAATTTTAAAAGAGTAAAAATTCCACATAGAAATCATCTGTATTATCAGAGGTATTAAAAACTGAATGATGTATTAACTGTTAGAATTACAAGTGTCTGACTGTCGGAAACCACCATCTTAGCTCTCTGTCTAGCTCAAATAGATGTTTAAGGCAATTAAAAGATCATATATAAGGAAAAACTCTACCTGAAGAAGGAAATATAAAACAAGTTTTTGTTTTTCCTTTTCCACTCAAATATCTAGAACCCCTGAAATGAGTTCATAATTCTTTCAGAATAAAGGCACATCCATACCCATGCCTTGCTTTTTCAATCAACAGCAGAACAGAAGAAGAAACACTAATGGAGAAGAATGCCGACATTAAATAATACCCACAAACTTCTCCCTAGAGATGTACACAGATATAAGTTGAAATATAGAGATGTGAAAGGTTTCATAATCCACTTCTATACGTAGAAGCTCCTGCATTAAAAAAAAAAAAAACTTGTATAGTAGAATTACCCAAATAAATTTATTTGGTACTTACAGAATATATAAAAGATGGACCTTAAAGTCATAATTTTTTGAAGGATTCTTGAATGACTCCATGTGACAGATGAATAATTTCAAATCCCCTTTCATCCAGCACTGTATGTTCCAATTTGCACCTAAATTAAAAACAAACTACATTTAAGCTAGAAAACATTTTGAACAACTCAGTGAAAGAGAAGAACTAAATTAAATCTACCAGTGTTCTGATACTACTTCCACTGACCTTTCTGAGAGAAAAAGAACAGGATCTAACTAGTCATATGAGTCTGTCAAAGTCATTTAGTCCCTTTGGCCCTCTGTTTCTTTTTTTGTAAAGCAAGAGAACTGAATTCTATTACTGGTTCTCAAACTTTATTTTTTTCTATCTTTACACAGGTAAGTAGGAACAAAAAAAACTTCAAAGCTCACCTAGCCTACTTAATTCTCATTTTCTAAGACAAAAAATAACAACAAATATTAAGGAATAAGCTAATTTGGAAGGGTAATTATGCATCTGCTTTAGCTAAAAAGGCATAATGATTCATATTTCAACTGTGATGCATGGCTTAAATTCTTGTTATTGTAATACTATATATCCCAAATACAAGTATATTTCACTACATACTGAAACAGTGAACTGATAATGGCAAAGATAAACTATTGGTGATATATACTTTAAAAAACAAGAACAGCAGCAATTAAAAACCATGACTAATTTATGACAACACAAAAAATACATACTTCCCCCAACCTGAAAGACTTCAAGTAGTAGGGACTTCGCAATATGACTGAGCCCTACGAAATGAGCAGTCTGCTTGGTAGTTCCAATGAATGGAATTTCTGTCAATAAACTGAAATCTTCAATAACCTCCACTTCACCTAGTGATTTTACTTATAAGACTTAAAACTCACTGAGAAATAACTATTTAGTAGTCTTCTGATGTAAAATTAAAATCTATAGCATCATAGTTCTTCTTGATAACTAAAGGAAAGGGCTAATTTTTTAAATCATTTCAAGGTTCACCACAAAGGACCCTGATTTCTCAGATTCACTCTTATTATATTTCTTTATTTCATCATCATTAAATTGGCTGTCTCCATACAAGTTAAAATAGTATTTCAATTAAAATGAAAGGGACTATGTACAGATTCAATAGGAGACACTGGGAATTGCAACTATCCACTTGCTTTAATGGTCTGATTTTATTGTAAATGTGTGCTTTAGCCTTAATCCTAAACTTGCTTTTAACATACTGGAGTATCTTCTCTATCTAACCAGGGGGCTCAACCCAGGAGGACTTCACTTTCCAGGGGACGTCTGCCAATGACTGGAGATGTTTTTTTTATTCCCCCGAGTGGGGAAAGAATGCTGCTGGCATCTAATGGGCAGAGGCCAGGGCTGCTGCTAAATATCCCACAATGTAGAGAAGAGCCTCCCACCACCTAGAATTATCTATTCCAAAGTGTCAATGGTGCCAAAGTTGAGAATTCCAGATTAGCCCCATATAGGAGTGCTATACTTATATATGCCTTTATTTTCATACTGTATGTCTCTTCACATTGCTGAACCAATTAGCTTTGCCCTACTGAGCTTTCCAAAAGGCTTGAAAGTACTTTTTGTTTAGCTGTCCATATCCAGAATTATTAACTATACCAGCTACAATCAGTATGTATGATCACACAAAAAAAACCCTTGGTTTAAAATGGATATTGATTAACACAGATATTCCTCACGTGAACAGATATCATTATTCATAAATGCTTTAAATTGTAAATAATTCAACAGTACTGTTTTCATTTGCTATTTTAACTATTTTTAAAAATAAGGCATGCTTTTCCTATTTAAAGCAAGTTTAGAGGATTACTAGGAATGTACTTAAAGGCAAAAAGAGTTCCTTTATTGCATTTTTATTTTATGAGATATAAAATAATGTTGGGCTCCTTTATCAGTTTGATCACATGAAGAACCCTAATTTCATTGTTAATATAAAACGATATACATGTTGAGAGTCACATCCATAAGGCATCTATTTCATACAGGTTTTGGAGAATGAAAGCACTTTATTCAATAGAGTTAAAAATAACTAGGTCCCAACCAAGATTGTGGAGTGAGAAGCTTCAGTGCTCCATTTCCCCACTGAAGCTTTGAACAATAGCCAGAATCGGCAGGAACAGCTTTCTCAAAGCTCAAAAAACTGTTAAAAGATTGCAGTAACAGGGTGAATGCCGAATAAGAAAAGGCAAGTTAAAAACTTGAAAATGGTGGGATCTTGAGGTACCCTGGCTCCCAACCCCCTGCCAGCTCTCGGCAGAGCTGGACTGTGCTCTCAATGGGGGCCCAGTTCCAGAGGGACCCTCGTGCATGTACTGGGAGTATGAACAGCTGCCCTAATCTGCCAGGTGGCAGCTGGAGGGCCTCACCAGGATGTTTGCTGCAAGATCACCATCCCAGAACTTGCTCTGTGTGAAGAGACATCTAACATAGCTCTCTAACAAAACACTGGGGAGAACAGTGAAGCGGTACTGCCTGGGACAAGGGATTGCTGGCTGTACGACATACAGTTCAGGGGCTGGGACTGTGAGACAACTGTTTCCTAAGGGAAAGGGAACATCCGTATCTGAGTAAAGGGGGATTGCCTAGGGCCAAATGCACATGCCCAAGATAAGACACATGTGCAGAAAGGATCAGGGAGGACCCTACACTTTGGCCTGGAGCTATTCTCTAAACTCATGATGTAGCTAAACCTAAAGAAGAGCACTCCCAAGGGCACAATCTGCAAACACTGAGAAAGGTGTTCTCCTTTTTATTACACCTCAGAGTCTAAATTCCAGAAGTAACACATCAAAATATCAAAATGTCCAGGTTTCAACAAAAGGTTACACACACACACACAAAGAAACAGGAAGTGACTGTCTGGACAAAGGAGAAGATTAAAGCATTAGAAACCATCAATGAAGACATGGAATATAAAAGACAAAGACTTTTTAAAATGGTCCTAAACATGCTCAGAGAACTAAAGGGAAACACAGACAAAGAAGTAGAGGAAACCAGGAAAATTATAGATAAACACAAAGATAAATCAATAGAGAGCTGGAAACTATGAAAAGGAGCCAAGCAGAACTGAAGACCTCAGTAACAGATATAAAAAAGACCCTAGGCAGTTCAACAGCTGATTGGAGCCAGCAGAAGACAGCATCAGTAACGTAAAGATAATACCATTGAAGGCATTCATTCAATCTAAGGAGCAGAAAGACAAAAGAATGAGGCAAAGTGAACAGAACTTGAGGAATTTGTGAAACATAATCAAGCATATCAATGTATACACTGTGGGAGTCTCAGAAGGAGGAGAGAGAGAAAGGGGTAGAGAATATATTTGAAGAAATAATGGCTGAAAATTCCCCAAGTTTTACAAAAGACAAGAATATAACCACCCAAGAAGCTCCAAGACCTCCAAGCAAAATAAATCCATGCCACAGCATATTATAATCAAGCTGTCGAATGTCAACAATAAAGAGAATTCTGAAAGCCATGAGAGTAATGTGTACCCTACAAGGCATCCTCAATAAGTCTAAGTGTAGATTTAATCAGAAACCATGAAAGCAACAAGGCAGTGGAAAGACATTTTAGAATGCTGAAAGCAAAACAAGAAAACTGGCAATCAAGAATTCTATATCCAGTAAAACTCAGGGAGAGATTAAGATATTCCAATATAAACAAAAGCTAGAGGAGTTCATCGCTGTAGGTTCAGCTCCCGCAGTGAACTCTCTCACAGACTGGCCCTACAGGAGACGCTAAAGAGAGTTCTGAAAGTTGAAAGGAAAGGACAATAGACAGTAGATCAAAGTCACATGAAGAAGTAGAGACCTGTGGTAAGAGTAACAATATGGGTAAATATAAATGCCATTATTATCGTATTTTCAGTTTCTAACTCCACTTTTTATTCCTACAAGACCTAAAACACAAATGCGTAAGATGCAACGATAAATTAGTGGTTTGGGACTCAATGTCTAAATATGTAATTTGTGACAAGCACTACGTAAGAGGTAGGGGGACAGAGGTACAGGAATGTAGTGTGTATATCTTATTGAAACAAAGTTACCATCAAAGTAAATGAGATTGCTAGAGATATAAGCACCAAGGTAACTGCAGAGACCAAAGCAGATAATATGCAAGCTAAAGAGACAGAAAGTTGTCAGAAGGAGAAAGAGAGAATGAGGAGTTAATACCTAATGGTATAGGGTATCTGTTGAGGAGATGGGAAATGCTTAGTAATGGAACGTGGCGAGGGTCCTGCAACATTGTGAAGTGCCCAACCCCTCCGAGTAGCATGTTTGTGAGTGATTGAGATGGGAAAGTTCATGTTTATATATGTTTCCACAATTAAAAAAGGAAAATAGCAACTAAAGAGACTATGACAATTAAATGCAATATGTGATCCTGGATGGGATTTAATAATGGAGGAGAAAAGAGTCACAATGAAATTGAGATACATAAACTGTTAGAATATAAACTATAAGCTTTATCAATGCTAAATTTCTTGAACTTTAAAACTGCACTTAAGGTGGTTACATAAGTGAATATCCTTGTTCTTAGGAAATTTACATGGCAGTATTAAGTGTTCAAGGAGCATGTGTGCAATGTGCTTTCAAATTTTCTCAAAAATTACATATATGTAATTTTTTATATTAGATAGATATAGATAGATAGGTAGATAGAGTAAATGTGACAAAAGGCTGAAGCTGGTGGATCTGAGCATTTGATCGGTATGGGGTTTATACCATTTTTGTAACTATCCTATGAGTTTAAAAGTATTTCAAAGTAAAAAGGTTATAAAAATATCTAATGCTTTGAACATTAAATACTTACCTATTTGTTGAATAACTGAAGAATTTACTGTTGAAACAAATGTCTTCCCTTCAGCATTGTCTGCATGTATAGAACAGTTTTTATCTTGCTCATTCCAAAAACAACAATGGCAACTTGTTTTTGATAGTATGTTAGAAAAGTAGGTAATGCATGAATTAAATTTAGCTTCCACAACTGCCTCATAATGTCCATTCAAACTTGAACCGTTCTCTAAGATTCCAGCAGAAAAGAGAAAGTCATACGTTGTATTTGGTGGTAGGCAAGACAACTTAAATTTCCAAGGAGTAACTGGATACGCCACATTAAACGCAGTTGTCATATAAATAAACTCTGTCAAGACATTAAAAAATACACATAGAAAAACAATCATTTTGACTAAGACACACAGGAAATGTATGAGATTAAACCATGCAGTTATAAGTAATTAACTTTCCAAATGCTCAATCAGTTCCTAATGCATAGCTCTGTGTTTCCATTATACAAGATGGTTATATTTGACAGGGGACATTTTTTAATACAAATAACCTCACTCTCTGACACCCCTTCTTGCAAATTCAGACTTTATTTTTCCCCATCAGCCTAACATCTTACATTTATATTAAATGAAGATAAAATATAGTTAAGTATTTCATTTTCCTTTCTTATAGAGTTATTCTAATTAACTTCCACCATAAGTGGGAAATATCTGCATGAACAATAATTCAAACAAACATCAAAGTGCTGCTTCAATATTTCTTAAAGAGAGTAGCACCAAAATGCAAACATTATGCTCACTGATTGCTTTTAGGAAGGGTTTGTCTTCGACACCAGTACAACTGAAAACAGCTCAATCTGCCTATGACCCCTCAGATATAAGACATGCCCTCAAGGCACTCTCCAAAAATTGGTGTGTATTGACAAACTTCTTACAGGAAATGTCTATTGCTTATTAAAGGCAATTGCCACTTTTTAAACATAAAAACTAAGAACACTTAGACACTCCTGTACAAAAAAAAAAATCATCAAAAGATAAGTTATTTTAAATATGTAGTTGTTGGAAATAAATAATTCTCTGTAATTCTTTTATTTTGGAAGTGACCTAAATAATCCAATGACTGAAAAATCAGGTGACAAACACTTATAACCATATTATAAAATATTGAATATTATAATTTACCATAAAATTCCTACACAGTGCTTAATTATTCCTAATGCCACCTCTTATAAACAACTAATGTAAAACGAGAATTCTGGAAGATTGTAGTAAATGTAAGAAAACATAGATTTTAAAAATCAATTCACAAATATAATTTTTAAGTTACCAAAGAAATACTTGTAAAAATATCCAAACAAAATAATAGCCATGTTTCCAAACCCTTCTATACACATAAATTAATGTAAATATAAATATCTACCAAATGCAAAAATTAAAGCAAAATGATTAACAAAACTAATATTCTGTCCACACTGATGACAATTAGGTCCCATAACATCACCAAAAGCAGATCTGCATTGCAATTATGTTCCTTTGGACTTCAATCTTTCTAACATATGTTGCAAAAATCAAAATGCTCAGTGAAAGCAATAAGTCATTTTTTGGTTTTGCAAAACCATGAATATGTAATGGTACTAATTAAACATTATATTTTCTAGCTGCACTTGGATGATTCAGTTGGCTGAATTGAAATTAGCCTAAACTCCTGAAAGAAGTATTTGAAATTCAAAATATAAAAATGAACTTCACAGACATAGCAACTGTTGAATCAGTTTAATTAAAAGATTATTCTATTTTGTTTACATCTTCCTTTGCAAATGATCTTTCCCTCCCAATGAATGCTAAATAGCAAGGGGTCCAGCATGTTCCTCTGAAGTCATATGTTACATGGTAACAATATTCCAGGATCTCTTTTGATTCACAAAACGTGACCAAAACACAAACCTTTCAGAAAGTCAATGTGAAACGATAAAGTAGAGTTTAACAAAAATTAGATGGAGACTATAAAAGAGAATGAATATATGGCTTCTCTTTTCTAGTTCCCTATGGCTTAATTTTTTGAAAATCTGCAACCATGGAACTATCCTAGGATTGTCTGTAAGTACAAAGATGGCTAAAATGAAAAGGAGTGGTAGGAAAAGCAGCGATTTGTAGGGAACTGCATTAGAGTGCCTTTACATTTGAGTAGCCGTGGAGATACTGAGAACTAGCTGACACATTAGCAATGGCTTCCGGATAAACTGAGTCTTGTTCAAGAAAACCCTATTTTAATTGTAAAAATTTGGAACCCAACTATATTGTGAGACTTGAGTTTTTGAAAAATCATAATATCACCAAATTGCAGAAGAAACAAGAGAGGCCAGTATTTTCAAAAGTCATTGGCAACTTAGGACTAACTTCAAACAGAAGACAGCTATGCTTTACAGCAGCAAAACAAGCAAAACGTGGTAAGTTCATCTGTAAGCTTTCTCATGAGGACCTACCTGCAGCAGGCAGGAAGAAGGACTAGTATACCTTTGATTTCTGAAAACATTGTTCTGGTGTTTCAAGGGGGCAATTTCCAAGGGAGATGCTATCCTTTGGTAATATTCCCTCCTAATATTATTCTCCATTTGAGAATGAACCCCTCATGTTATAGTCATTTATTTTAAATATTGCAAGTAAACTGCTTCTTGATACAGAAAATTTAAAAGTTTTGACCATCATCTGATTATATATATATATATATATTTGGAATTCAATAATGCTACATTTGCTAAATAAAATTAAAATATCTAAATGTCATATCCTGTTTCTAAATATGTTCAAGTTATTAGAATGTGTATATAAATTTTCCTTACTGGAAAAGAAAAAGTTAAAAACAAATGATGCTATGGGAGAAAGTATGTGAAAAACATAATAAACTGTTAGGGGAATCATCCACTATAATATAGACATTTCTAAACATCAACAAAGACGAATAAAGTACAACAATAAAATGTTCAAAGACTATAAACTAGGAATAAAAACAGTCAACAGGAAGTATTCAACTAATAAATAAATAAAATTAAAATGAGATGCCATATTTTCCTTATTTGACAGAGGAAAAACATAAAAGAATAGTATTACGCATCATTAGGATTCCCCTTTAGGAGTACTCTACAGAAATATCTACCCAAATATACAAAGATATATGTAAATTGATTTTCCAAGGCAGTGGTTTATAACAGAAAAACAAACATCCATTGATGGGTAATTGGTCAAATAAATTGATAATTTAAGGTACACTCATACAGTGTACTATCATACAACCATTAAAAACTAAGCACATCAGTAAACACTGATAATGAAAGCTGCTATGATAAATGAAAAACTGCTCAATGGAAAAAGAAACATATAGACCAATATAGAGAGACAAATGCAACTATATGTATGAATGTGTGTGTGTATGTTGTGTGTGTGTGTGTGTGTGTGTTTGTGTGTGCGTGTGTGTGACATACATCCAGGATGCACTGTATCAGGTTATTTAAGTTGTTCCCAGGACATAGAGAGGGTTTTTATTTTCACAATTATACTTTTTTTGGTTTGCACTTTTAATCATGAGTATGTATGAGGAGAACCCCTATCTGGAAGGAGGGGAAATTCTGTTAGACACTAAAGGATACTGCATGTATCAGGGCAAAATTACAACCTTAGATACGGGCATTAAAACAGCAAATAACTTACCCAAATGTAACAAAGCCACAATGAATTTTTGATAAATCATCTTACTTCAGAGAAGCAGACCTGAAAAATAGTAAATCTAAAACAAAAACATGAAAAAAATTCATTCCTACATATACACAACATCACTGTGGAAAACATAAAAGGAAAATGATCATAAATAATTATTCTTTGTATTTTAATCCTCTATAAAACTCTAACATCAACATCAGAGAGGAGTCTCACATTGCAGTATAACTGAGTTTCAGATTGATTGCTGTATACATGTTATCTTACACAGTTAAATATGTCACATAAAAAAAATTCAATGTTTATGCCTTGGCAAAGTAGAGCAGCATCATAGGATGAGACTCAAGACTGAATTTTTAAACAAAAATGCTCACAATATTGATTAAACATGTTTAACAGCCAATCTAACATCATATAATAACAGTCTTCATTTTTTTCTTGCTCAGTTTAAAAATGGCTCTCATTTTCTGAAGACGTTGTATTTACTGTGCTACCCACAGCCAGTTATAGCACAGGTAATGACTGCATATGTATTTCCAATAATGGGATAAATTTTTCCAATCTGCTTTTGGAAGCCACTGTTCATATGCAAACGAGATAACATACACACCGGAGAGTCATCAAGAGCAATTCGAGGGGTGTCTGATAGCTTCATACAGCCAGCGTGCCAACGTTAGAGCTGACTTGAGACCAGCTTTCCTCTGGATTCCACCCAATTCAAAATATATCACAGGGCAGATGAACTGGTCCTACTATGTCAAGAATTAGAATGATAGTAACATTAACAATGATGGGCTTGGATTGGTAAGGAAACACTAAAGGCTTCTGATGTTCCAACTTTGTTGCGATCTCAAACCGGGAACTACCCGCCGCAGGGTTGCAGGGCTGGTCTAAGCTCTTCTGCTAATCAGCTGGAAGACTCGGGGCTTCCCCAGACCCCTGAGTCCTCATCCACAAATCAAGCTGGGGGATGACTGCTATGATTCCTTTCAGAGCGGCCCACAGTTCGGAGGAACCTCATTTTAATATAGAGCTTCACCACAAAAAAAATACATAATAAAATATTAAGTGAGAAACATGTTCCACAATTCGCATCTGAGAAGTAGTCCTAGATGATGAATAAATAGGAAAACATGCATATTCATTTTAAGCCTGCATAACTCTTAGGAAGAAAATGGATGAGTAAAAATACTTTATAAGGCAGTTAAGTCTCTTTGTCAGACTTCAGTTTGTCATCAGCACTTTGGTTCTTTCTACACTAACATCACAATGTTCCTTTAAGATTTCCAGAAATTGGATCATAGTTTGAAATCTCGTGATCTAACCATATTAAATGTGTCTCTGATCTAATGTTTTCTCATAAAATAAACCCAAGGGAAAATTTTCATAATCAATATGTCTTAGATACAACTATCACTAGATAATTGTTTTGAATGAATTAACTAGTGAATTAGCAACTGATTTGACTAATTTTTCCAAATTTCTATTATTTTACTTATACACAATCCATATCCACCAAACATATACTCCCTATTTTCCCTTTCAATTTGACTCATTTTTAACTCAAGGATCTGCTGGGCTAAGTGACCAAAATAGATCAGTTATTTTCCTTTCATAAAAGAACCATTCTTTTACATAATGTTCCATGCAAAACACAAACTATTCTAATGGTTTGAATTCCTGTAGCCACATTTTGCTGTCATATAACAGAAAAACAATCACGAGTGAGAAAAGGGTAGAGATGCAACCTTGAAGAGATTGTGAAAGGTGACACTGTACCTAGATTCAAACAAAAATATTCATATGCATTATACATTGTACTAAAAAGGAATTTAAGAGGGTTTACAAAAACACATACAAAAGAGAAAAAATGACGAATTTTAAAACCATGAGATAAAGATGAAACAGAGAAAACTAATGGTGGGGTAGGGTGACTAAAATAAATCTAATATATAAAACTTGCTTCCACAAGGATCACCCATTAAATTACTTTAAGCTCTCTGATGGTCAAATTGTTCAACAATATATTCACAGTCTTTAAAATAAAATGAAACCGAGGTGCAAAGGTAGCTCAGTGGTAGAATTCTCACCTGCCATGTGGGAGACCCGGGTTCGATTCCCGGCCCATGCACTTCCCCCAAACAAACAAAACAAAAACAAACAAACAAAAATTCAACAAATGGTGTTGCAAAAATGGAATACTCACATGGAAAAAAGAATGAAATGTGACCCCACCATACAAGCATAGGAAAAAAAAAAAAAAAGAAACTAACAGCTTGGGGAAAAGTATAAATAATTCTCACACCAGGTCCAAAAGAAACTTTGACTGATTAACTTAAGATAATAGATAATATCCACTTAAAAATCCTGACAGTAAGAGTTTCAAGAGAATTTCAAAATTCAATCACTTTTTACCCCCTCCACTCCCAACAGCCCATTTCAAGCCACCATGATCTCTTTCCGGGATTACCGGAAGAAGCCCCTAACCAGTCTTGCTCTCTACCCTTGCACCCCAGTTCCGTCTATTCTCAACACAACAGCTGGACTGATCCCTTCAACGCACAGGGCAGATCACGTCGCTCTTTTTCACAACACTATATATCTCCTCCCGTCACTCAGAGAAATCTCTAAGTCTTTCACAGTACTGACTTGGTCCCGGTTGCTTCTCTGATTAATCAGGTCACCTTCTTTGAGAATCCTTCCCTGACTATCCTATCAAAAATTTCAAAATCTTCCCTTATCCCCAACATGTCATACCCAACCCCCATTTACTGCTTAATTATTTCCCCTTAGCACTTAACTCTAATGTGAATAAGATTTATCTTTCTCGTTAACAATCTCCCCATCAGAATGTAAATTGCACTACCTCAAGGGCTTTTTTATGTTTTTTTTTTGTCATTATATCCTTTGCACATAAAAGTCTACCTCTCCCATCATAGGCATCCCATATATATTAACTGAATGAATAAATGAATGAATCACTGTTTCTTGATCCTTCAATATAGGCTTCTGTCACCATGCCAAGACAAAACAATTGAATAAAAGCAATCTTAAAAAGAAGCATTCTAATATCACCCAGATATAGCTCTCTGAGAACCTGGTTTAACACCAGGGAGAATTTCAGCATATATAGAACAGTGATTCCTAACCATTTTGGGTCACAGACTTTGATGAGAATTTGGTAAGAGCAAATAATTCCATTCAGGAGTAGGCACATATACCCCAAATCAGCACCATAATTTCAGGTTAACAAACCTCTGAAATTTATCCCAGGCTCCCAGATTAAGACTTCCTGATCTAGGTAAATAAATTGGAGTACACATTCCTCAGACAATCCTCCACATGTGTAGTTTCATGAGTTGAGCCACTGACACACTCTGAACTATGAGAAGTTTGAGATAATATTTCCAATCCTTGGAAGGCATTCATGGCTGCCACTTAAGAGGAGCAATATGCTTCATGTCTTAGAAGTTACTCAAACAGAAGGTGGGGTTGACATCCTCTTGGGAAAATTGAGATGTTTAATACAGAAACATGTCAAACAGAGTACCCTTCTCCACCATCACTACCATCAATTCTTAGAATTGAGGTAGGATCAGGATACAGCTCAATTCTCATTAGAAAATCATTTTGGCTTTGATATCACAAAAAGGCAATCAAAGTTGTCAAAGTTCTCCATTTGTCATGGCCTGTATAAAGTTTAGCCTGGAAACATTTTCAAGGAGAAATAAGCAAATGCCCACCATAGCCATACAAATTATTAGTAAGGCAACTATTGTTGTTTAGATTAGAGCTGTGCAGGGTCCGTGTGCATTACTCCAAAGCCAACTAATTGAAAAATATGCACCAAGGTAATTGAATGAAGGGACTGAACTTGTAGATCAGATAAATGAAGGACGTCTGTTAAAAAATAAACTTTAATAATATTTTATCTGCTGCCCAAACTTCCAGAAGTAAAAGGAGGGCCAATCTGTTGTGGCCACTCCTAGCTTGCGATTATTCACTACAGCTCTTTCAAGTAACCACACCTATTGAAATCCTTCCCTGAAAGAGATTCTTCAGGAGAACCAGCTTTTAGTGGGATCTCAAAATGACTCCTGTACCTGGAGGAAAATTATAAGGAAAAAAACAGCAAATGGTACAATCAAAATATTCCTTACCGATTTCTCTGCAAGATAATTATTATGGGATGAAATAGAATGTTTTCCTAATATCTTTCCTGTAATATTGTCAGTGCCTCACGTAACACTACAGTCTCTCAATTTATCACGTAAATGTTGGGCAGGAATGTCCAAGTAACTAGTTAGCCAGTAATTTGGAAGGAGCAAAATATTGTCCATTCAAAATTAAAGGAATAAACTAAACTATGGGTGAAACCCATAAAGTGAATGAATCTACCTGAGGTGTTTTATTCAACGTAAGTCTTGCCATCATCTAGACAACATATGACACATTTCCAGAGACCCAATAAGAAAACATCCTGAGGCTTTGAAGAAATAATAGCCAATGAGGTTACACCAAGATAAGACTAGAAAATACATAGTTGTATTGAAAAGAAAAAACTTCAGCTATTATTGCTTTTACAGTATCTTTTCTTATGTTTTATGATTTTATTGATTTGACAATATAATACACACTCTTTTGTTCTTCCATCTGTGCTAGTTCCTTGCTTGTAACTCCTCTCCCCACTGGTCTTTCTGCCTAATTCTTTCATATCCTTTACAATTTGGCTCACGTGTAGTCTCCTCAGCGAAACCATCCCAAGCCATCCTAAACTGTGAAGGCCCTCCCCTCCCCCCCTCATTGCCCTCTGAGTATCCCTCATTACACAGCTGTCCCACTGAACTGTGGTAATTTACTTGCTAGTCTCCCCAAGGAGACTATACTGCTTGACAGTAGGAATGATTCCTCTCATCATTATTCATTTGTTTTACTTTTCAAACATTTAAAAGTATGTACTAGAAATTGTAAACTTATTAATATTGTTAAGACCCTGAAAGGCAGGGATATGATTATTATCCCCATTTTACAGATGACAAAACTAAGGCACAGAGTTGCAATACACCTTGTTCTAGTTAGTAAGTGCTGGACCTAGGATTCAAACCCAGGCAATTTGCTCCAAAGTCCATTAGTTGCACACTATGCTATGTTGTCTCTCATAATGTTAAAGCTAACATTTATTGAGTACTTAATAAATGTACTTCTTTTTTAACAGTGAAACCCATTTCAGACTTCTGACCTGCAGAACTGTAAAATAATAAATGTTTGTTGTTTTAAGCCACTAAGTTTATGGATTTGTTACAGCAGTAGTAGGAAAAGCACTTCAAATTAATAAATGGCAGTAACGACATACAAAACTGTAAAGTAAGCCTCACATCGCCAACTCTCAGTAATTAATAATTCACTCTACCAGTCACTTCTGCTTTCCCAAAGACTGCATACTGGTTATTTTTCTACTCATTGGCATTACAACCAGAAGGATACCAGAACCTAAGATGAATAATTTTTATTTTTAGTTAAATTTATTCCTAAATATTTTATTCTTTGGGTTATTGTAAATGGAATTTCTTTCTTGATTTCCTTCTCAGATTAAGCTCGCTACTAGTGTATAGAAACACTACTGATTTTGAGGTATTTACTTGTACCCTGCCACTTTGCTGTACTCCTTGTATTAGCTCTAGTAGCTTTGCTGCAGATTTTTCAGAATTTTCGACATATAGTATCATATCATCCGCAAACAGTGAGTTTTACTTCTTCCTTTCCAAGTTGGATGTCTTTTATTTCTTTTTCTTGTCTAATTGCTCTGGCTAGAACTTCCAGCACAATGTTGAATAACAATATTGACAGTGGGCATCCTTGTCTTGTTCCTGATCTTAGAGGGGAAACTATGCAGTCTTTCCCCATTGAGGATGATGTTTGCTGTGGGTTTTTCATATATTCTCTTTATCATGTTGAGGAAGTTCCTTTCTATTTCTATCCTTTGAAGTGTTTTCATCAAAAAAGGATGTTGAATTTCGTCAAATGCCTTTTCTGCATCAATTGAGATACTAATGTAGTTTTTCCGTTTTGACTTATTCATATGGTGTACTACATTAATTGATTTTCTTGTGTTGAACCACCCTTGCATACCTGGAATAAATTCCTTTTGGACATGTTATATTATTCTTCTAATGTGCTGCTGAATTCAATTTGCAAGTATTTTACTGAGGATTTTTGCATCTATAGTCATTAAAGAACATTACATTTTTTGGTCTGTAATGTTCTTTTCTTGTAGCATCTTTATCTGGCTTTGGTATTAGGGTGATGGCATCATAGAATGAGTAGGTAGCTTTCCCTCCTCTTCACTTTTTTTTGAAGAGTTTGAGCAGGATTGGTGCTAATTCTTTCTTGAATGCTTGATGGAATTCACATGTGAAGCCATCTGATCCTGGATTTTTCTTTTGGGGGGGCTTCTTGATGACTGATTCAACATCTTGTGATTGGTTTCTTGAGGTCATCTATTTCTTCCTGTATCAATGTTGGTTGTTCATGCCTTTATAGGAAGTTGTCCATTTCATCTATGTTGTCTAGTTTATTAACATATAGTTCTTCATAATATCCTCTCATTGCCTCCTTTATTTTTGTGGGGTCAGTGGTTATGTCAACTTCTCCATTTCTGATTTTATTTATTTGCATCCTCTCTCTTTCTCTCTTTTTTTTTTGTCAGCCCAGCTAAGGGTCCATCCACTTTATTGTTTTTCTCAAAAAACCAACATTTGTTTATTTTGTTGATTTTCCCTACTGTTTCCATATTCTCAATTTCATTTATTTCAGCTCTAATGTTCATTATTTCTTTCCTTTTGTTTGCCTTGGGGTTAGTTTGCTGTTTTTTCTCTAGTTCTTCCAAGTGAACAGTTAATTCCTCCATTTTTGTTCTTTCTTCTTTTTTAATATAGGCATTAAGGGCAATAAATTTCCCTCTCAGCACTGCCTTTGCTGCATCCCATAAATTTTGATATTTTGGATTTTCATTTTCATTTTCCTCGAGATATTCACTGGTTTCTCATGTAATTTCCTCCTTGACCCATTTGGTTGTTTAAAAGTATGTTGTTTAGCCTCCATGTATCTGTAAATTTTCTGGTCCTCTGCCTGTTATTGACTGCCAGTTTCTTTCCACTATGATCTAAGAATGTGTTTTGTATGAGTCCATTATTTCTTAATTTACTGAGACCTACTTTCTGACCCAGCATGTGGTCTATCCTTGAGAATGATCCATGAGCACCTGAGAAAATGTGTATCTTGCTCTTGTTGGGTGTAATGTTCTGTAAATGTTAAGTCTAGTTCACTTATCATATTATTCAAAATCTCTGTTTCCATACTGATCCTCCATCTAGATGTTCTATCCATAGATGAGAGCAGGGAAGTTCTCCAACTATTATGGAAGAGGTGTCTACTTCTCCTTTCAATGTTGTCAGTGTTTGCTTCACGTATTTTGGAGCACTCTGGCTCGGTGCATAAATATTTATTATTGTAAAGTCTTCTTGTTGAATTGTCCTTTTATTAATACATTGTGTCCTTCATTGTCTCTATGTTAGTTTATAAGATGCCAAAATGTTTCTAAGAATGGCTTTTTAAAGGGGATTTAATAAGTTGCAAGTTTATAGTTCTAGTACTGAGAAAACATCCAAGCTAATGCAACCAGGGAAAAATAGCTAATTCAAAGAAAGCTGATGGGTCAGGAACATCTCTGTCAGCTGGGAAGTTACATGGCTGGCATCTGCTGGTCCCTTGCTCCTGGGTTCCAATGCCATCAACTTCTGATCCTGTAGGGGTTCCTCACTTCGCTTCTCTGGGGCTGGCTTTCATCTCTTGGCTTCCCTTAGCACTCTCCAGGTTCTGGCTAGCTTAACATCTCAGGGTGATGTCTGCTGGGCTCCAAGCATCTCCAGACTACTGTACCTCTGTTCTCCAAGTGTCAGCATCTGTGTCAACTCTGTTCTGAAGTTTCTGCTGGCTCTCCCTTTGTTGGCCTTGCTCTCTCCAAAATGTCTCCTTTTTAAAGGACTCCAGTAAGCAAATCAAGACCCACCTGGAATGGGTGGGATCACATCTCCATGGAGAGAATCTAATCAAAAGTTTCTGCCCTCCAGTATTGAATTAGGATTAAAAGAAACAGCTGTCCCCCAAAAGATTGAATCAGGATTAAAATATGGCTTTTCTAGGGTACATAATATTTTCAAACTAGCATATTCTTTTTAAATTGTTTTACATTTGAAGTCTAATTTGTCAATATTAGTATAGCCATCCCTGCTCTCTTCTGATTGTTGTTTGCATGAAATATCTTTTCCTAATTTTTAATTTCAACTTATTTTTGTCCATGGGTCTAAAGTGAATCTCCTATAGATATCATATAAATGTGTCCTCTTTTTTAATCCATTCTGCCAGTCAATGTGTTTTGATTGGGGAGTTTAATACACTAACATTTAATGTTATTACTGTAAAGGCAGTACTTTCTTTCTACCATTTTATCTTTTGGATTTTATATGTCATATCTAATTTTTTTTCTCTTTTAACCTTTACTGACAGTCTTCATTTCTACACTCTTCTCCAGACCTCATTCTCCTGTCTTTTCCTAACTGCCTGTAGTGCTCCCTTTAGTATTTCTTTAGAACCACTCTCACAGTCACAAATTCTCTCTTTGACCATTTGTCTGAAAATATTTTAATCTCCCCCTCAGTTTCTGAAGGACAGTTTTGCTGGATATAGAATTCTTAGTTGACAGTTTTTCTATTTCAAAATCTTAAATATATCATGCCACTGCCCTCTGGCATTCATGGTTTCTGTTGAGAAATCCACAAATTTTATTGAGCTTCCCTTGTATGTGATGGATTGCTTTTCTCTTGCTGCTTTCAAAATTCTCTCTTGTTTGATATCTGACAATCTGATTAGTAACTGTCATGGAGTAGGTCTATTTGGCTCTATTCTGTTTGGTGTTTGGCCCACTTCTTGGATCTGCAATTTTATGTGTTTATAAAAGATGGGAAATTTTTAGTGATTATTTCTTCCTGATCAGAATTTTTCAGTTCTCATTTTTCTGTTTCTTGCCCTGCCTATGAAGTCATTTTTTGAGAAAGGTCTCAAAAGGTCTTTCCCTTCTCTTCTCCTTCTGAGACACCCATAATATATATATTTGTGTGCTTCATGGTCATTCAATTCCCTGAGACCCTGCTCATATTTTTCCATCCTTTTCTCTATATTTTCTTTTATGTGTTGGATTTCAGATGTCCTGTTCTAGTTCACTAATCATTTCTCCTGCCTGTTCAAATCTATTCTTGTAAGTTTCCATTGTTTCACTTTTTTCATCTCTTCTATTGTACCTTTCATTCACATAAGTTCTGCAATTTGTTTTCCCAAACTTTCATGTTCTTCTTTATGTTTACCCAATGTCTTCTTTATATCCTCCCTCAACTCGATTTGATTTTTGATGATATTTTGTGTGTCTGTTCAAACATCCTGATTAGTTGTTTCACAACTCCTGTATCTCACTTGAAGTGGTTTGTTCCTTGAGACTGGCTCATATCTTCCATTTTCCTAGAATAACTTGTTATTTCTTACTGGCATCTAGGCATTTGATTTCTTTCATTAGTTTATCCTGTAGGTTGTCTTCACTCTTTTACCTAGGGCTTTCTTGTTGGATGGTTTTGTTCTCTATCTGTCCTTTGACATTCAGTTCAACTTATTTTAGACCTCTTGCATAAGTTCTTTTTAACTGATCAGAATTTTTCAGTTCTCATTTTTCTGTTTCTTGCCCTGCCTATATGAAGTCATTTTTTGAGAAAGGTCTCCTGAAATATCACTTACCCCCAATCAGATTTTCTCAGACCAGACAGGCCCACATCTCAGGAGGAGAGAGAAGTCAGTATCAAGTTTCCCTAAGGGTGAGACCTAGCAGGTTGTCAGACTTTCCTATGAAGCCTCTAGACTCTGTGCTTTTCCTATCCTGCCCAGTAAATGGTGCTTGTCAGCCCACAACTCCCAATTCTGCATAGAGTGATATTAATTAATTTCAGCAGGCTCTCCCTGCCAGCAGTGTGGTTAAGGTAGAGGTTGGATAGTAGGCGGGCTTTGATTGCTTATGTTTTCCAGCCCCTGGGGTCTGTATTCCCTGAAGGAGAGCCTCCACTTGGGCTGGGCCCCAACCCTCCTATTCTTGGAGAAGTTTTGCACTTTAGGGAATTAACCCCTTTCACTGACTAGTTACACTGTCTCTCAGACATGCCTTCATTACACCCTTGCCTGGGGCAGTGCTAGGGTCTGAGAGTGCTTGAAGTTCTATCTAATGAGTTGTTAAGAAATTTAAAAAAACAAAATACAATAAAATAACTTTTCAGAGCCAGAGCCCGCCCCAGGTTTGCCAATCAAGAGCTTTTCCAGTATTTTGTGACGTCCAACTCAAAAAGCCTCTGGTTTGTTTTTCCATCAGCCCCACCCCCTGTCTGCCAGGGTGAAAACTCCTAGTTCCTTTGGTGCTCACTCCAGGTTTATTGGTGCTCAGGGTCTGTTTTCAGTAGTCAGAATTTGTTAATTAATTCTGTAATTGGAGCTTGGTCAAGCTAAGTCCTTGCTACTAGCAAAGTCTGTTTCTTTTCCCTTGGGGAACCAACATGCTGCGCCTGTGGGGGAGGGGCACCAGCCTCCGTGGTTTGGGAGACTTACAGTTCTGTGCGGGATCTCAGCTGTTCCACCCCTTCCAGACTGGTGTACACTGTGTGTCCAGTCACTGATGTCCCCCCAGTAGTTGTTCTGTACAGTTCCTGGCTACTTATTAGCTGTTCTGAAGGAAGAGCTAAATTCCATACCTCACTATGCCATCATCTTGCCCATCTCCCTATTTTTTACTCAATAAAATGCTTGGTGATAGAAATATTAAACAACTTCCACAACTCAAAAAACATTTACTTGTCATTACAGTAATAACTTTGAACGTTAATGGACTAAGCTTATCAATTAAAAGACACAGATTGGCAGAACAGATTAAGAAATATAATCCATCAATATGCTTCTTATAAGTGACTCCTTTTATGATAAGGATGCAAATGGATTGAAAGTGGAAGGATAAGAAAAGATATTCCATTCAAGCTAGGAACCAAAGGAAAGCAGGAGTAGCTAAACTAATGTCAGACAAAATAGACTTTAAATACAAAGACATCATAAGAGACAAAGAAGGACACTATATATTAGTAAAAGGGACAATTAACCAAGAAGAAATAATAATCATAAATGTCTATGTTCACAATCAAGGACCTCCAAAGTACATGAGACAGACACTGGCAAAACTGAAGGGAGCGATAGATATTTCAATAATAGTAGAAGACTTCAATACACTATTCTCCTCTATAGACAGAACAACCTGACCAAGGATCAACAAGGAAATTAAGAACTTAAACAATTTGATAAATGAATTAGACTTAACAGACGTATATAGGTTGCTACACCCCAAAACACCATGATATACATTCTTCTCTAGTGCTCATGGAACATTCACCAGGATAGAACATATGCTAGGGCACAAAACAGGTCTTTATAAATTTTAAAGCACTGAAATCATTCAAAGCACTCTCTCTGATCACAATGGAGTGAAGGCGGAAATCAATAACCACCAAATAACAAGAACTCTCACAAATACATGGAGATTAAATAACACACTCTTCAACAACCAGTGGGTCAAAGAAGAAATTGCTAGAGAAATCAGTAGCTATCTGGAGATGAATGAAAATGAGAATATAAAACATCAGAACTTAGGAGATGCAGCAAAGGCTGTGCTGAGGGAGAAATTTATTGCCTTAAATGCCTATATTAAAAAAGAAGAAAGAGCAGAAATTGAGGAATTAACTGCTCACTTGGAAGAACTTGAGAAAGAGCAGCAAACTAATCCCAAAGCAAATAGAAGAAGAGAAATAACAAAGATTAAAGCAGCACTAAATGAATGGGAGAACAAAAAAACAATAGAATCAATAAAACCAAAAGTTGGTTCTTCAAGAAAATAATGGGCAACTAGCAAGGCTAACAAAGAAAAAAAGAGAAAGGATGCAAATAAACAAAATCAGAAATGAAAGGGCGGTCATTACCACAGTCCCTGAAGAAATAAAAAGAAATCATAAGAGGATATATGTACAACAATATGCCAACAAACTAGACAATTTAGATGATATGGACAAATTCCGGGAAACACACAAACAAGCTACACTGACTCAAGAAGAAATAGAAGATCTCAATAACCAATCACAAGTAAAGAGATTCAAAGTCATCAAAAATCTTCCTACAAAGAAAAACTCAGGGCCAGATGGCTTCACGGGGGAATTTTATCAAACATTCCAAAAAGAACACCAATCCTGCTCAACTTTTCTAAAAAATTGAGGAAAAAGAAACACTACCTAACTCATTTTTTGATGCTAACTTCACTTTAATGCCAAAACTAGGTAAAGATGCTACAAGAATGAAAAACTGCAGATCCATTTTCCTAATGAACATAGATGTAAAAATTCTCAACAAAAAATATTAGCAAATTGAATTCAGCAGCACATTAAAAAGAATTATACACCATGACCAAGTGGGGTTTATACCAGGTATGTAAGGATGGTTCAACACAAGAAAATCAGTTAAGTAATACAGCACATTAACAAATTGAAAGGGAAAAATCATATAATCATCTCAATTGATGCTGAAAAAGCATTCAACAAAATTCAACATCCTTTTCTGATAAAACACTTCAAAAGGTAGGAATCAAAGGTAACTTCCTCAACATGATAAAAGGCATATAAGAAAAACCCATAGCCAGCATTGTACTCAATAGTGAGAGGCTGAAAGCTTTCCCCCTAAGATCGGGAGCAAGACAAGGATGTCCTCTGTCACCACTATTATTCAGCATTGTACTAGAAGTTCTAGCAAGAGCAATCAGGTAGGGAAAAGAAATAAAAGGCATCCAAATTGGAAAGGAAGAAGTAAAATTTTCATTATTTGCAGATGACATTATACTTGGAAAATTCTGAGAAATCTACAACAAACTTACTTGAGCTAATAAACAAATTCAGCAAGGTGGTAGCTTATAAAATTAATGTGCAAAAATCAGTAATGTTTCTATACACAAGCAATGACTTAATTGAAGAGTGAATTAAGGAAAAAAATTCCATTCAAAATAGCAGCTAAAAGAATCAAGTATCTAGGAATGAACTCAACTAGGGATGTAAAGGACTTGTACACAGAGAACTACACAACATTGTTAACAGAGATCAAAGAAGGTCTAAATAGGTGGAAAGACATTCCATGCTCATGGATAGGAAGGTTAAATGTAGTTAAGATGTCAATTCTACCCAAATTGATCTATAGATTCAATACAGTACCAATCAAAATTCCATCAACCTACTTTGAAGACTTGGAAAAACTAGTTACCAAATTCATCTAGAAGGGAAAGAGAACCCAAATAGCTAAAAGCATCCGAAAAAAGAAGAATGAAGTGGGAGGATTAACACTACTCGATTTTAAAACTTACTGTAAAGCCACAGTGCTCAAAACAGCATGGTACTGGCACAAAGACAGAAGCACTGACCAAAGGAATGAAATGAAGAGTGCAGAAATAGACTGATCTTTGGCAAGGCCCCCAAATCCACTGATCTGGGGCAAAAGAGTCTTTTCAATAAATGGGCACAGAACTGGATATTAATAGCCAGAAAAATGACAGGAGACCCTCACCTTATACCCCATATAAAAATTAACTCAAATTGGATCAAAGACCTAAACATAAGAACCATTACCATAAAGCTCCTAGAAGAAAATATAGGGAAACATCTTCAAGACCTAGTAATAGGAGGAAGCTTCTTAAACTCTACACCCAAAGTATAAGCAACAGAAGAAAAAATAAATAAACAGGAACTTCTCAAAATCAAGTGCCTTTGCACCTCAAAACACTTTGCCAAAAAAGGTGAAGAGGCAGCCAACTCAATGAGAGAAAATATTTGGAAATCACACATTGGAAAAAGATTTGATATCCTGTATACATAAAGAAATCATATAACTCAACAACAAAAGAACAAGCAACCCAATTATAAAGTGGGATGAAGATATGAATAGACATTTTTTTGAAGAGCAAATACAGATTGCTAAAAAGCACGTGAAGAGATGCTCATTCTCATTAGCTATAAGGGAAGTGCAAATCAAGACTACAATGAGATAACACCTCACACCTATAAGAATGGCTGCTACTAAACAAACAGGAAATTACAAATGTTGGAGACGATGTGGAGAAATTGGGACACTTATGCACTGCTGGTGGGAATGTATAATGGTACAGTCACTATGGAAAACAGTGTTTGTTCCTCAGAAAACTAAATATCGAGTTGCTCTATGACCTGGCAATACCACTACTTGGTATATATACAGAAGAGATGAAAGCAGTGGCACAGAAGATTTGCACACCGATGTTCATAGCAGCACTATTCACAATCACTAAAAGATGGAAACAAACCAAGTGCCCATCAACAGACTAGTGGATTAACAAAATGTGGTATATACATACGATAGAATATTATACAGCAGTAAGATGTCCTGAAGCACATGACAAGATGGACAAGTCTTGAGGATATAATGCTGAGTGAAAATAAGCCAGAAACAAAAGGACGGATGCTGTATGATTCCACTTTATGACCATGGCAAAGGTAAAATCAGAGGTGATGGAAATATTCTACAGCTTAATTGTGGTCATTCAAAATACAATGGTAAGGAAGACATTACCTGTATGTTAGAACTTCACCTACTCTTTGAGACTAAAGAAAGTTTTACTATTTCCAGAACCTAGGTTTTCTGTAGCACATAATCTAACTCAACTTGTCTGGATAGATCATTTAAACAATCCAAATACGGGAGCCCAGAAAAAGAATGAAGAGCTTTTAATCCTGTAGAGCTTAATGTAATGCCTGGATACATCCCAGAGTATATTAAGCAGATAATCAAAAAGTACTGGCAGAGTCCCTTGAGGGATGGAAGAAAAATTATGGAACTATTAAACTTTACCTCCAGGGAAACCTGGGATACTGTGTCAAACATTAGGGATACCCAAATCAATAGGCCAAGCCCTTGATCTTGAGGCTTGCCCTTCTGAAGCTTATGTATGTAGCAAAGAAGCTTAGCCTACCTATGGGTATGCCTAAGAGTCATCTCCAGAGGACATCTTTTGTTGCTTAGATATGGCCTTTCTCTCTCTAAGCCCAACTGGGCAAGTGAAACCATGGTCCTCCCCTCTACATGGGACATGACAACCTGGGATGAAAGTCTCCCTGATGGCATGGGAGAGGACCCCCAAGGATGAGCCTGGCACTGGCACCGTGGGATCAACAATGCCATCCTGACCAAAAGGGGGGAAAGAAGTGTAACAAATAAGGTATCAAGAGCTTAGAGAGTTCAACTAGAGTCCAGAGGCTACTCTGGAGGTCACTCTTACATGAGCTTCAGTTAGACATTGCTATCATAATTTGCCAAACCCCAACCAAAACCATTCCTGCCTATCCTAAAGAATACCTAGGGCATGTAAGATTCTACAAAGGTTCCATGCACTAAGGGAACTTCAAAACCTACAACCTCCAGATGGGTCCCTGGACCAGATAAGTCCTGACGCCTAGAGGGCCCAGGCACTCCAGAACATCAGCTAGTTCCATCCTCCTATCCCATATTATCGAGAGTCCCTTCCAATATGAAAAAGTTAGAATAGGAATAGCCCAAATACTACTTTGTACGGCTCTTTAGGCAGATCAAAAGTGATGGTGGAGTTATACAGAGAAGATCAGGTTTAACAAATGAGTACAAATGCTGAATCACTATACTGATATTTCTTTATGCCTCCAGTACCTTAGAGCAGCTAGAAACGAAACCTAAAATTGAGAATCGTAACCCACATCAAACTATGAACTCTGTTCTACAACTAATTGTTGTGATGTACTTTAAAATGTATTGCTTTTACATATGTATGTTATTTAAAGAGCAGGAGTATAACAGAGAAGATAAGATTTAACAAATGAGTATGACTGCTAAATCATTATATTGATATTTCTCCTGGTCTCCAGTGTCTTGGAGCAGCTAGAAGAAAAAACAAAAAATCATGGAACTGTACCATACCAAACTTTAAAATCGGTTCTATAACTACATTTTAATGTACTTGGAAATTTATTGCTTTTTTTGTATATATATATATATATTTCACAATTAGAAAAAGTTAAAAAAAAAAAACATTTACTTAAGGCTCATAACCCTAAGTTAGCTACTATATTATGTCTGAGGATATAGATTAAAAAGAAATAATGCCTTAACTAGTCTACCAAAAGAAGAAAATCCCAGTATTGAAGTTAGGGAAATAGAAGCCCAATTGTTCTCTGTAATGATCAGACCATCTCCAGAGTATGCTGCTCCTTACTAGTCACCCTGATTTATATAGGACACCAACAACCAGAAGGGCATCCCAAAAAAGTTTGTTAAGGTGAAGTGTGAGAACTCTAACAACTGGGCATATCAGTCTAGTAAAAACACGTTATCTTCAAATATTTGAAAGGCAGTCAACAGGGAAGCACTAGATTTCATTGTCTCACATATTAGGAAACTAAATTAAAATTTTAAATTAGTAGGACTCACTTTCCAAATGAAATGTATGCAGCACATCAGCCCATAAAACTGATAAAAGTGGTATGCTCTGGTTTCAGTTAAGGAGGGAACCAGAATAAGCCTACTGGCCAGACTCTCCTGGAAGCATTTCAGATAGAAACAGGTTGTAAAGCACAGTTCTACTTGATTCTCATATGTTGATTCAAAGTTAGATTTTTAAGTTGACAAATTATTTGTATATAACGTAGCACATAAAACAATGCTGGATATATATTAGGAACTTCATTTATGACTTTTGGTCCTTTTGTGAGAATATAATGTTGCTATGTGTATTAGAATAAATTTAGCAAAAAGAACAAAAGAAACATTTCTTTCTCATCAATACTAGACTTCTGAAGAGAGAGTAGTTTATCTGATTCTCAGAAGGTATTGCAAATACTTGTGGAATCAATTAATGTAGATAAAATTCACCCTATGCTTAAAAATATATATAGCACTGAGACTGCTATTTAGGAATTTAGGAACAGAAAAACCTATGTTGAAAAACACAAATACTTGAAAAGCTCTTTTTACAGTATACAAAGCCTCACCAATAATCTGATCAGATTATATGTCATTATATTATCAAATAATATGTCCATGACACTTGGATGTGCAGGCAATAATTTAACTTGCATAATACACCAAACAGGTGAGCATATTAAACAAATAAATAACTTCATTTATTGCTATAAGTAAGTAGCAACATCAAAATACATATTCTTTTGATTGTAT
>PVIY010014308.1:0-56770 GCA_004026745.1 Myrmecophaga tridactyla | reverse complement strand
TTTCCCTTTTCAGTGTTTGCAGTGTTTGCCTCACGTATTTTGGGGCATTCTGGTTCGGTGCATAAATATTTATGATTGTTATGTCTTCTTGTTGAATTGTTCCTTTTATTAGTACATAGTATCCTTCTTTGTCTCTTTTAACTGTTTTACATCTAAAGTCTAATTTGTTGGATATTAGTATAGCTACTCCTGCTCTTTTTGGTTGTTATTTGCATGAAATATCTTTTCCCAACCTTTCACTTTCAACCTATGTTTATCTTTGGGTCTAAGATGTGTTTCCTTTAGATAGCATAAAGAAGGATCTTGTTTTTTAATCCATTCTGCCAGTCTCTGTCTTTTGATAGGGGAGTTCAATCCATTAACATTTAGTGTTATTACTGTTTGGATAGTACTTTCCTCTACCATTTTGCCTTTTGTATTTTATATGTCATATCTAATTTTCCTTCTTTCTACACTCTTCTCCACACCTCTCTCTTCTGTCTTTTTGTATCTGTCTCTAGTGCTCCCTTTAGTATTTCTTGCAGAGCTGGTCTCTTGGTCACAAATTCTCTCAGTGATTTTTTTGTCTGAAAATGTTTTAATTTCTCCCTCATTTTTGAAGGACAATTTTACTGGATATAGAATTCTTGGTTGGCAGTTTTTCTCTTTTAGTAATTTAAATATATCATCCCACTGTCTTCTCGCCTCCATGGTTTCTGCTGAGAAATCTACACATAGTCTTAGTGGGTTTCCCTTGTATGTGATGGATTGCTTTTCTCTTGCTGCTTTCAAGATCCTCTCTTTCTCTTTGACCTCTGACATTCTGACTAGTAAGTGTCTTGGAGAACGTCTTTTTGGATCTATTCTCTTTGGGGTATGCTGCCTTCTTGGATCTGTAATTTTAGGTCTTTCATAAGAGTTGGGAAATTTTCAGTGATAATTTCTTCCATTAGTTTTTCTCCTCCTTTTCCCTTTTCTTCTCCTTCCGGGACACCCACAACACGTATATTTGTGCGCTTCATATTATCATTCAGTTTCCTGTGTCCCTGCTCATATTTTTCCATTTTTTTCCCTATAGTTTCTGTATCTTGTCGAATTTCAGATGTTCCATCCTCCAGTTCACTAATCCTAACCTCTGTCTCTTGAAATCTACCATTGTAGGTTTCCATTGTTTATTTTTTCATCTCTTCTACTGTACCTTTCATCCCCATAAGTTCCGTGATTTGTTTTTTCAGACTTTCCATTTCTTCTTTTTGTTCATTCCTTGGCTTCTTCATATCCTCCCTCAATTCACTGATTTGGTTTTTGATGAGGTTTTCCACGTCTGTTCGTACATTCTGAATTAGTTGTTTCAGCTCTTGTATCTCATTTGAACTATTGGTTTGTTCCTTTGACTGGGCCATATCTTCAATTTTCCTGGTGTGATTTGTTATTTTTTGCTTGTGTCTAGACATTTAATTACCTTAATTAGTTTATTCTGGAGATTGCTTTCACTTCTCTTACCTAGGGTTTTCTTGCTAGATGAATTTGTTGTCTATCTGTTCTTTGACCTTCAGTTCAGCTTTTTCTGGACCTCTGGCTTAGATTTTGTTTAACAGAGGATAATTTTTCAGTTCTTGTTTCTTGCCCTGCTTGTATGGTGCCTTTTCCCTCCCCACCCTTAGGAGGGTCTACGTAGGTATTATAGACTCCAGCCGGGTTTTCCTGGACTAAACTGGCCTCCTATCAGGGGGAAGGAGTCACCTGCATCAATTTTCCCTGAGGGTGAGACCCAGCAGGTTAAAAGACTTCCCTTTGAAGTCTCTGGGCTCTGTTTTTCTTCTCCTGCCCAGTATGTGGCGCGTCTGCCTGCGGGTTGCACCAGCAAAAGATGTGGCGGCACTTTTAACTTTGGAAGACTCTCCCTGCTGGGGGCATGGTGGAGACAGAGGAGAGGTCACAGGCTGGTTTTAAAGGCTTCAAATTGCCAAGCCCTGGGGTCTGAATTCCTTGAGAGGGGGATTCCACCTGAATTGGGCTTCGCCACTCCCCTGGGGAAGGCACAGGTGGGAGACAGCCCTGAAAGCAGCCCGTTTCTGCCTATGCCTGGGGCAGTTGCAGCCCGAGAAGTCCGCCGCTGAATCCAGAGGCTGCCAAGTGTCTGTAGAAGCACAGCCACTAAAGCCTCCATTTCCTCCCCTTTCCTCTTTTTCTGTGAGCCCAATGAGCGCACTCCACCTTGACCAGGTTTAGAGTCTCTTTCCTTTCCCTCTGGGAAGCTGCCTGTGGGGGAGGGGCGCCAGGCACTGGCTGGCGGCCATGGCTTGGGGAACTCACGGTTTTGGGGAGTCTTGCAGCTGGTCCAGCTGGTCCAGACTGAGGTACGCTGTGTGTCTGGTCACTGACGTGGCTCCGGGAGCTGTTCTGTACTGATTCTGGTTATTTAGTAGTTGTTCTTGAGGACAAACTAAAACGCGCACATTGCTAAGCCGCCATCTTGGCCCCTCCCTCTCCACATGAGAATTTTTTTGAGGAACAAAAGTTTTTAGTTTTGGTGAATTCCCATTTATCTATTTTTCCTTTTTTGTTTATGCTTTGAGTGTAAAGTCTTAAGAAACCATTGCCTACAAACAAGGTCCTGAAGATGTTTCTGTACATTTTCTTATAGAAGTTTGATAGTTCTAGCTCTTATATTAAGGCTTTTGATCCATGTTGAGTTGATTTTTGTATATGGTGTGAAATAGGAGTCCTCCTCCTTTTTTTTTTTTTTTTTTTTTTGGTAAATGGAGATCCAGTTTTCCCAGCACCACTTTTTGAAGGGGCTATTCTTTCCCATTGGAGTGCTCTTTGCCCCCTAGTCAAAAATCAGTTAGTCGTAAGTGTGAGGGTTGATTTCTGAGCTCTCAAAACTATTGCTTTGGTTCAAATGTCTGTCCTTGTCTGCAGGCATGTTTTTGTTCTTGTTGTTGCTTATTTTTTTCAAATGCAACTTTACTGAGTTATATTAACATCCAATTATAATCAGCCAAAGCATGCAATCAGTGGTTCACAGTGTCATGATAAAGTTGTGAGTTCATCATCACAATAGATTTTGGAACATTTTCATTATTCCAAAAACAATGACAGTAAAAGTAAAAGTGAAGATGAACATCCAAAATTTACCATCCCCCATCCCCAACCATTTTTAATTTACCTTTCATCTTTATTTTTTTACTCTTCTGTCCATACGCTGGGTAGAGTGTCAGTCACAAGATTTTCACAATCACACAATCCAACTGTAAAAGCTATACCGTGATACAATCATCTTCAAGAATCAAGGTTACTGCATTATGCTACAATGGTTTCAGGCATTTCCCTCTATCTACTTCAGTACACCAAAAACTGAAAGGGATATCTATATAGTGCATAAGAATAACCTCCAGAATGACCTCTCGACCCTATTTGAAATCTCCCAACCACTGAAACTTTATTTTGTTTCATTTCTCCTCCCCCTTTTGCCAAGAAGGCTTTCTCAATTCCATGATGCCAGGTCCAGGCTCATCCCTGGGAGTCAGGTCCCACGTTTCCAAGGAGATGTATACCCCTTGGAGTCATGCCCCATGTAGCAGGGAGATCAGTGAGTTTACCTGCACAGTAAACTTAAGAGAGAGGCTGCATCTTGAGCAACAAAAGAGGTTCTCTGGGGGTGACTCTTAGACATAATTATAACCAGTCTTAGTTTTTTCTTTGCAGGAATAAGTTTTATAAGGTCAAGCCCCAAATTAGAAGGCTTGACCTATTAACTTGGTAGTCCCCAATGCTTGTGAGAATATCTGGTCTTCCCAGGTGGCAAAGTTTAATATTTCCACATTTTTTCCCAGTACCTCAAGGGCACTTAGCAAATACTTTTTATCTTCTGCCCAAATTACTCTAGGATATATCAGAACATTACACTAACCTGTTTAAACCAACAAGATCTCACTCCCTATTCAAGGTTCCATATATTTATGGTGTTCATATAAGCAAACCATACAAATAAATTAGATAGTGTGTTACAGAAAATATAAATTTTGCACTTAATAAGCATCTCTTCCTTTGGTCTCACAAATAAGTTGAAGTTTTAAAATACATTCGATATCATTTTCATTCAATCTCTAATTGAAGTCTGATCTCTTTTTAAGCTTTTTAAACAGCTGCTGTATGAGGTAATGCTGACTTTCATAGCTGCACAACTCTAGCCCTGATCTCCAGTGTCACACAGATACAAAGTTCCAGGGAATAACCAGGTTATACACAAAGAGATTAGCATCTCAGAATTTAGAAATAACAGTTACAACTCAGGAATAGATGTGACTGCTGTTAGAGCTTAGAGTCTAGGAACCTTTACAATAATTTTTCCCCTGATAGCCTATGCTCTTGAATTCAATTCTCAGAGTTTACACATTATAGTTAGTCCATATTATTGAGGCATTATAATATTTGTCTTTTCATTTCTGGCTTATTTCACTCAACATACTGCCCTCAAGTCTCATTTGCCTAATTGCATGCTTCCCAACTTCATTACCTCTTGCAGCCACTCAATATTCCACTCTATTTTGTTTCAGATTTCTAATGCTGCTGGACTGGGATATACTAGAAATGTGTCGGCTTTTATAAAGGGGATTTATTAAGTTATAAGTTTACAGTTCTAAGGTCTTAAAAATGTTCACACTAAGACATTCAGAGAAAGATACCAAAGAAAGGCCAATGTCTGTTGCATGGGAAGACACATGGCTGGCATCTGCTCATCATTTGTCCCAGTTCTGTTGCTTCCAGCCTCTGATTCCAGTGGCTTCTTCTCTAAGCATCTGTGCATCCTCACCTAGCTTCTTTGGGACAAAACTCTGGGTTATCTCTTAGCATCTTACAGGGTTGGAGATTTCTTCTCTCCCAGCTTCTGTGTTCAAATGGCTGTCTCAGCTACTTCTGCATTTCCAGACATCTGTGTCCATGTGGGATCTCCAAGCATCACCAAATGTATGCATCTGAGCTTTCTTCAAGATGTTTACTATTTTAAAGGACTCCAGTAAACTAATCAAGAACCACCTTGAATGGGCAGGGGCCACACCTCCATGGAAACAAACAAATCAAATTATCCCACCCTAAACACTAGGTCTGCCCCTGCAAGATTAGATGAGGATTAAAGGCACATGGCTTTTCTGGAATACATAACAGTTTCAAACCAGCACATATGTATACACCACAGTTCAACCCTCTGCTCATCAGTCGATATAACCTTAGGCCACCTTCATCCATTGCAAATTGTGAATACTGCCACCATAAAAACTGGTGTGCAAATGTCCATTCATGCCCCTGTTTTTACTTCTTCCAAGTACATACCTAACAATGGGCTTGCATGATCATATGACAAACCTATACTTAGCTTTCTGTTAAACCACCACACTGCCCTCCAGAAGGGCTGTACAATTCTTTCTAGCAACAGTGAATAGGTGCATCTCTCCACGTTTTCTCCAGCACTTTTTTTCTTTCTGTTTATTTTATAAACAGTTTTATTCACACCCTGTGCTGGTTTGAAAGTGTCATGTACCCCAGAAGAGCCATGCTTTAGTCCTGATTTAATCTTGTGGAGGCAGCCATTTCTTTTCATCCCTATTCAGTACCATAGGTTGGGAACTTGATTAAATTATCTTCTTGGAGATGTGGCACACCCAATTGTGGGTGTGACCTTTGATTAGTGGGATGTGTGAATCCACCCATTCCAGGTTGGTCTTGATTAGTTTACTGGACTCCTTTCAAAATGGATACATTTTGGAGAGAGACAAATGACAGAGCTGACAAATTTCACAGCAGAGCTGACACAGATGTAGACACATGCAGAACAGAGACACGGATGTTTGGAGCTCAGCAGATGTTGCTCTGATATGTTAAGCAAGTCAGAACCTGGAGAAAGCCAAGGGAAACCAAGAGATGAAAGCTATCCCTGGAGAAGTAAAGTGAAGAGCCTCCACAGGAACAGAGGCTGCAAGCAACAGAGCCCAGGAGCAAGGGACCAGCACATGCCACCCACGTCTACCCAGCTGACAGAGGTGTTCTGGACCCATCAACCTTTCTTCAGTGGAGGTAACCACTTGTTGGACACTTTCACATCCTTAGAACTGTAAACTTGTGACTTATTAAATTTTCTTTTATAAAAGCCATTCCATTTCTGGAATACTGCATTCCAGCAGCTTTTGCAAATGAATACACACCCTATACAATACATCCTAAGTAAGCAATCAGTGGTTCCCAGTATAATCACACAGTTAGGCATTTACCATCACATTCTATATAAGGACATTTCCAGTTCTTTCACAATGGAAAAAAAAAATAAGGAGGGAAAAAATGAAGAGTAAAAAATAAATAAAAAGAAGAAACAACAACAGCAAGAATCCCATACCCCTCTCATATACCTCCCTGTTATTGACATTTAGCTTTGGTGTATTGCCTTTGTTACATTTAATGGAAGCACATTATAATGTTACTGTTACTGTTAACTATAGACCCTAGATTGCATTGACTATATTTTTTCATATACCATCCCATTTCAACACCTTGCACTGTTGACATTCATTTGTTCTCCATCAAGTAAAAACATCCTTATATTTGTACATTTAATCACATCATTGTCCACTATAGGTTTCACTAAGTTATACAGTTCCAGGCTTTGTCTTCTACCTTTCCTTCTGATGTCATACATGGCCCTAGCCTTCCTCTTTCAACCATACTCGCATTCACCTTTGTTCATTGTACTTACAATATTGTGCAAACATCATATAGTATTGTTCTATCCATTTCTGGATCTTTACAATCAATCCTATTGAACATTCTGTACTCCTCCAGCAGCCAATGCCACATCTCTACCCTCTTTCTATCTCCTGATAACCTGTGTTCTCAACTTTAATCCTCAAATTTCACTCATTAATGTTAACTCGTATTAGTGAGTTCATACAGTATTTGTTCTTTTGTTTCTGGCTAGTTTCACTCAATATAATTACCTCAAGATTCATCCACATTGTTGCTTGCATCATGAGTTTATTCTGCTATATATCATTTTTTTCCCTCTCTTTTTAACCGTCCTTCATTTCTATACTCTTCTCCAGATCTCTCTCTCTCTCTCATTTTTTCCTATCTGCCTGTAGTGCTCCCTTTAGTATTTCTTATAGAATAGTTCTATATAAAGTACCCCAACAAAAGGATACCTTCTCTCAAGAAAGGCCAATCACATCTTGGGTTTCTCTGTCAGCTGGGAAAGCATGTGGCTGGCACTCCTTGTTCTTTGCTCCCAAATTGTGTTGCTTTCTGATTCCAGTGGCTTTCTATGTCGACTCTCCAAGCAACTTCAAATGTCTGTGTCTAGGCATCTGCTCTCTATTGGCTCTGAGCTCTGTCTATGTTTTCTGCCTTTTATTATCTTCATACACAGCTCCAGTGAAAGGATGGAGACTCACCTTGAATGGGCATGGTCTTCTCCATCTAATTAAAATGTCCCACTCACTTTTGAGTGAGTCACATCTCTATGGGAACAACGTAATCAAAAGGTCCTGCCCAAACAATAGGTCTGCCCCCACAAGATTGGATTAGGATTAAGACAGCATGGCTTTTCTGGGGTACATAACAGTTTCAAATCAGCCCAAGGAGGTAAGTTATTATCTGTATTCTGTTGCTAGTGCTTGGTCTCATGTCATTAATAATTGTATACACATGTACTTCATTGAGAATAACTTACTTTTATAATTCTTATAACATAATCTTTGATTTTTCAGATATATTCATTGAACCATCAGATTTCTAAATCCAAAGTTATATGACATATTCTTTTTCTGAAGTTTTATTTTTAAAAAGTTAACAACCATTTAAGAAAATAAAACAGGAAAAATCACTCAACAAGAGCAGAATACAAATTCTTTTCAAGCATGCATGGAACAATTACTAAGACTGATCACATCTGATCCATAAAAGAAAACCTCAACAAGTTTAAAGAGTTAAGTCAGAGAAAATATATTTTCTTGACCACTACCTCATTGAACTAGAAATCAATAACAGAAAGATACATATAAAGTCTCAAATTTTCAGAAATTAAACAGATTTCTAAGTTTTACATGGGTCGAAGAAAGTCAGAGGGCAGTTGTAAAATATTTTAAATTGAAGAAAAAATAAAACTTTACAAAATTTCTTAGTGTTTAGAGGTGTGCCAGTTTGGAAGGATTATATACCCTAGAAAAGCCATGCTTTACTCCTGATTCATCTTGTCGGGGTAACCATTTCTTTTAACCCCTATTCAGCACTGTAAATCAGAAACTTGATTAGATTATCTCCACAGAAATGTGACTCACACGATTGTGGGTATTAACCTTTGATTAGAAGGAGATGTCACTCCACCCATTCCAGGTGAATCTTGATTAGTTTACTGTAATCCTTTAAAAGGGGAAGTTTTTTTTGGTAAAAGCAGCAGAGCCACTAGAACCAGAAGAACCTGTGTAGCCAGAGACCTTTGGAGATGAAGAAGGAAAATGCCCCTGGGGAAACTTCATGAAATGAGAAGCTTGGAGAGAAAGCTAGCAGATGTTGCCATGTTCACCATGTAGCCTTTCCAGTTGAGAGAGAAACCCTTGAACATCATTGGCCTTCCTGAACCAAGATATCTCCCTGATGCCTTAGATTGGACATTTTTATAGCCTTGCTTTAATTTGGACATTTTTACTGGTTTAGAACTGTAAATTAGCAACTTAAAAAAATTCTCTTTTTTAAAAACCATTCTGTTTCTTGTATATCACATTCCAGCAGCTAGCAGACTAGAACAGATTTTGGTACCAAAGTGTGGTGCTGCTGTGGTTTGCAAATACCAAACATGTTGGAATGGCTTTTTAAATGGATAAGGGGAGGATTCTGGAAGAATTATGAGGAGCCTGATAGAGAAGGCCTGAATGCTTTGAGGGGACTGCTGTTAGAAATGTGGACTCTAAAGTTACCTCTGATGTAGCTCTAGACAGAAATGAGCTGTGTTATTGCAGACTGGAAGGAGGACGACCCTTGTTTTAAAATGGCAAATAATCTAACAAAATTGACTAGTGGTGTTGGCTGGAAGGCAGATTTTAAAAGCCATGAACTTGGATATTCAGCAGAAGAGTATGCTGGTTTGAAAGGATGTATGTACCCCAGAAAAACCATGTTTTAATCCTAATCCCATTTTGTAAAGGCAGCTGTTTCTTCTGATTCCTATTCAGTGCTGTATGTTTGAATCTGTAATTAGATCATTTCCCTTGAGATGTGACTCAATCAAGAGTGGTTGTTAAGCTGAATTAGGTGGAGATGTGTCTCTCCCCATTTAGATGGGTCTTGATTAGTTTACTAGAATCCTATAAAAGAGGAAACATTTTGGAGAAAGCTAGAGATTCTGAGAGAACAGAACAACATAGCCACAAGAAGGAGAGAGCCCACCAGCCAGCGACCTTTCAAAATGAAGAAGGAAAATGCCTCCCAGGGAGCTTCATGAAACAGGAAGCCAGGAGAGAAAGCTAGCAAATGATGCCATGTTTGCCACATGCCTTTCCAGTTGAGAGAGAAATGCTGACCCTGTTCGCCAAATGCCTTCTTATTTGAGAGAGAGACCCTGAACTTCAGCAGCCTTCTTGAACCAAGGTATCTTTCCATGGATGCCTTTGGCTGGACATTTCTATAGACTTGCTTTAATTGAGACATTATCTCAGCCTTAGAACTGTAAACTAGCAACTTATTAAATTCCCCTTTTTAAAAGCCATTCCATTTCTGGTATATTGCATTCTGCCAGCTACCAAACTAGAACAAGGAGATTTCCAAATTACATGTGGAAAGTGCAGCCTGGTTTCTCCTTACAGCTTATAGTGAAATGTGACAGGAAAGAGGTAAGCTGAGAACTGAACTCTTGGATATGAAGAAATCAGAAATTGATGTTCTGGGAAACTCTGGGCTTCCAGGAAGGAAGACCCCAGAAAATAGTGCCCCATGTGAGGATTTAACCATATGTGGAATGAGTCAGCCATTTTTTAAAAAGTCAGGATTGGAGACAGAATTCGCCAGGAAGGATTTGTGGAAACTCCTTCTATCTAAAGGGCATGATCCTTGCTTACTATATAGAAAGCCAACAAGAGTGCTGTGGGACCTGTATAAGCAGAACTGGTGCCAATCTCAACTGGGGGGCTCAGAAAAGGGAAAAAGTGAAGTTAAAATGTCTTCAGAGGGAGAACCATTGAGGCTGGGGTCTGATGCCAAGAAGCCTTGGGCCAGGAGAGCAGACCCACCCAAACACATGGAGAGGGTGAGTTTGCCACAAAGGCAGAAGATGGGCCTTCTACCTCATGGCAGTGGAAGAGTTGTGCTGCCTCAGGCCTTGGAGAGGGTGGGACACATTCCTTGGGGATTGGGGAGAGCCTGGCTGCCACCACAAGGAAGGGTTGAGTGTGTGCCCTGGAAATGGCAGAGAGCCCATGTGTGGCTTGGAGAGGGTGTAGCCAAGAAAAAGGTGGTTTCCCAAATGCCCCCCAAGGTCGTATTCGGAGAGAGGTAGACCACTGTGTAGGCCCTTGGAAAGGGTGTGCTGCTGCTTTCTAAAGCCCTGAAGATAAATGACTCTCAAACTTTGAAATCTAATGGAGTTTGCCCTTCAGGTTTTTTAAATTGCTTGGGTCTGGTGATCCCTGTTTTCCTTCCAATTTCTCCCTATGGAAATAGGTATATGTATCCTATGACTGTTCCACCTTTGTAGGTTTGCAACAAATCATTTGTTCTAAGTTTTACAGGTCCAGAGCCAGAGGAGAATTTTGCCTTAGGACACACAATGCCTGTAACTAACTTTGAGATTTTGTACTATTTCTGACTTGTATTACATTTGTATTGTTACTGAAATGGTTTAAAGCTTTCTGATATTATGACAGAATGAATGTATTTTGTAGATGGAAAAAACATGTATTTTTGGGGGGTACAGAGGTTGGAATGTGCCAGTTTGGAAGGATTATGTATCCTAGAAAAGCGATGTTTTAATCCTGATCCATCTTGTGGGGGCACCCATTTCTTTTCATCTCTATTCAGCACTATAGGTTGGAAACCTGATTAGATTATTTCCACAGACATGTGACTCACTCAATCATTTTCAACAATCAAGGCTACTGGAACACAGCTCAACAGTTTCAGGTACTTCCCTCCACCCACTCCAATACACCATAAACTAAAAAGGGATATCTATATAATGCATAAGAATAACCTCCAGGGTAACCTCTTGACTCTGAAATCTCTCAGCCACTGAAAATTTATTTTATCTAATTTCTCTCTTCTCCTTTTTGTTCAAGAAGTTTTTCTCAATCCCTTGATGCCAGGTTCCAGCTCATACCAGGATTTCTGTCCCATGTTGCCAGGGAGATTTATACCCCTGGGAGTCATGTCCCATGTTTGGGGGAGGCCAGTGAGTTCACCTGCTGAGTTGGCTTAGTGAGAGAGGCCACATCTGAGCAACAAAAGAGGTTCTCTGGAGGGCTCTTTTAGGCATAATTATCAGTATACTGGCTTAGCTTTTCCTTTGCAGGAATAAGTTTCAATACGTTCAGGGGGAACTCCAAGATCAAGAGCTCAGCCTATTGATTTCTTTGTCCCCACTGCTTGTGAGAGTATCAGGAATTCCCCAAGTGGGGAAGTTGAATATTTCCTCCTTTCTCCCCAGTCCCCCAAGGGGACTGTGCTGGTTTGAAAGGATTATGTACCCTAGAAAAGCCATGTTTTACTCCTGATCCATCTTGTGGTGGCAGCCATTTCTTTTAACCCCTATTCAGTACTGTAGGTTGGAAACTTGATTAGATTATCTCCATAAAGATGTGGCTTGCTCATTTGTGGGTATTAACCTTTGATTAGAGGGCGATGTCACTCCACCCACTCCTGGTAGGTCTTGATTAATTTACTGGAATCCTTTAAAAGAGGAAACACTTTTTGGAAAAGGCCGCTAGAACCACAAGAGCCCATGTAGCCAGAGACCTTTGGAGATGAAGAAGGAATACACCCCTGGAGGAGCTTCATGAAACAAGAAACTTGGAGAGAAGGCTAGCAGATGTTACCATATTTGCCACGTGCCTTTCCAGTTGAGAGAGAAACCCTGAACTTTATTGGACTTTCTTGAGTGAAGGTAACCTCTTGTTAGTGGGTTAATTTAGACATTTCTATAGCCTTGCTTTAATTTGGACATTTTCACAGGCTTAGAACTGTAAACTCCAACTTAAATTCCCCTTTTTAAAAGCTATTCATTTGTGATATATCATAAACTAGAACACAGACTTTGCAAATACTTTTTTATTCACTTCTCAAATTACTTTGGAAAATATCAGGGCACCACACTAACCTGAACGAGCCAACAAAATCTCATGCCCGAGCCTTGTGTCTGATGCTCCTTTTATCTACCTTGTCAATGGAGGAGTGGAATATATGGAATAAAGATGGATAGTGGGGGGAACAAATGCTAAAATAAATTTGGTTTGAGGTGCTGGTGATCAGTGAAGGCGAGGGGTGAGGGGTATGGTAGGTATAATCTTTTTTTTTCTTTCTTGTGTTCATTTTATTTCTTTTTCTATTGTCCTTTTGTTTCTTTTTCTGGATTAATGCAAATGTTCTAAGAAATGATGAGTGTGCAGCTAGGTGATGATATTGTGAATTACTGATTATGTATGTTGTTTTATTTTGTTTCTTATTTTTTTAATTAATAAATAAATTTTTTAAAAAATCTCATGCTCAACTAAACTAACTTACAAGATTCCATGTACTTACGGTGCTCAACTAAACTAACCATACAAGTTAAATTAGGTAATGTGCTACCAAAAATATAAATTTTGCACTAAATAAACACCTCTCCTTTTGGTCTCACACAGAAGTTGAAGTTTTAAAATACAGACCATATCATCATTTACCCTGTATTTCAATTTGCCTTAGTCTTATCCTAATCAGCTTCATTCATATCTCTAGTCTGATCCCTTTTTCAACTTTTTAAGCAGTTTCTGTATGAGGTAATGCTGACTTTCATAGCTTCAGAGTTTCAACTCTGAGTCTCAGGTGTAATAGAAATACCCGAAGCTTCCAGGAATGGCCAGGTTATAAACAAACAGCTCAGAATCTCATAATTTAGAAATAACAGTTATAACTCCTCTATATATATGTGGCTGGTGTAAGAGCTTACAATCTAAGACCTTTTACAAAAGGCCCCAGCCTAATAACCCATGCTCTTAGCTTCAATTCACTGAGTTTGTATTATAGTTAGTCCATATGAGTGAGGCATGATAATATTTGTCTTTTTGTTTCTGACATTTCATTCAACATACAGTCCTTAAGATTCATTTACCTTGCTGCATGCCTCACTACTTCCTTCCTTCTTGTGGCCACTCAGTAGTCTGTTGTGTGTATACACTATAGTTCCTGATTCTTTCCCTCAGTCATTGTACCCTTAGGCCACCTCTATCCTTTGCAAATCTTAAACATTGCTGCCATAAACACCAGTCCATTCATGTCCCCACCTCAGTTCCTCCAGGTATATACTGAGGAATGCCTAAGTGTTCTTAAGAGACAACAGGAGTGATGTTGATTGGGGTTTAGCAAACCATGGCAATTAGAACTATCTAACAGAAGTTTGCATAAGAGCAGCCTCCAGAATAGCCTTTTGACTCCACTTGTTCTCTCTTGATGTCTTATCTTACTACACTTCTTTCCCCCCTTTTGGTCAGGAAGGCATTGTTATTCCCCTGGTGCCAGGGCCAGACTCATCCCCAGGAGTCATGCCCCATGTTGTCAGGGAGATTTTCACCCCTGAATGACTTGTACCACATCAGGGAGAGAACAACGATTTTCCTTGCAGAATTGGGTTTAGAGAGAGAGTGTCCACATCTGAGCAACAAAGGGGCTTCTTGGAAGAAATTCTTAGGCCTTATTATGGGTTGTCTTAGCTTCTCCCCTACAGAAATAAATTTCTTAGGAGCAGGCCTAAAAATCCAGGGCTTTGCCTATTTTCGTGGGAGTCCCCAATGGTTGAGAGGGTACCTGGGTTTTCCCAGATGAGAGAGTTTAATAGTGTATATATATATATATTCCCACCCTTCAGATTCTCAAGGGACTCTTATCAGTATTTTTTAATTATCAGGCCATCATAGTCTGAGATATATCCTGGCATTACACCAAGCCATAGAGAATTATAAGACCTCATTCCTGTTCTGGGCTCCAGGAGTCCAGACTGTCTAAATGAGCTATCCAGAGAGGCTGACTCAGACTGTTACACAAAATTTGTGTTCTAGATTTAATAAAACTCTCTGCCTTTGATCTCATACAGCAGCTGATAGTTTAGACTACATACACTATCATCTTTTACCCTGGATTCTAATTGACCTTAGACCAAGCCAGATTGGCTTTATTTTAAACTCTAATTGAGGCCTGGTCTCTTTCTCAGTTACCTCAACTGCTATTATATATAGCTATTCTAATTTCAGGGCTGCAGCACTCCATTTCTGGGCCCCAGGTATCACAGAGCTACTCAAAGTTCCAGGGATATACTAGCTGATTCACATACAGCTCAGTGTCTCAAAATCCAGAAACACATCCACAACTTCAGATCAAATGTGGCTGCTATAAGGGCCCACAATCCAGACTTTCAATTTTCATAGGTATTTTCTGAGGCAGAACTTAGCATACTTGTTCTTTTGTTTCTGGCCCATTCTGCACAGCCCATTATCTCCAAGGTTTATTCAGTTTGTTGTGTGCCCCTCAATGTCCCTCTATGTAGCCACAACAAATTATATCATATAAATGTATCACCGTTCAGCATTGTACTTCTCAGTCATTGTATCCTTCAGCTCCTTCCATCTATTGGACATCGTGGATAATGTCCAAAATAAGCAAACCATATCTTACAATATCTTTGTTTGGTTGCATAATCAGCAGCACTCTCAATTGTAGAGCAACTTTCATTGTTCCATAATGACAAAGAACCAGCAAACATAACATCACCGGCTATTGAATCAAAACTATGCCTTATCACTTGTTCCTCCCCCCATCCAGTTAGTTACCCCTGGTAGTGCTGTGGTACTACTGATGTCTTCCTGTTAACTATTGGCCATAACATGTGTTTTTAGTTTCCCCCCATATCCCTCTACTATTGACTTTTGTCCACTATCAAACTATTGAAATAGTTCATGTGAAAACCTATTTATAATCATGAATTTAATCATTGTGATACATGGCACTACACATCCCCTTTTAATCATATACAACTTCAATGTGGCAATGTTATTTATAAACTCACTAATTAGTTATCATCACTTCTATCTGTTCCCTGCATTTAGATTCAACCTTTTTGGGTAGCCTTTCCTCCACCTCCAGCTTTTGTGTACCTCTAGGTCTGCTATATTCTACAGTGTAACCTCTGAGATTACATTTACCATAGCCATAATAATGAAATCATAGTTTGTTCTTTTGTGACTGACTTATTTCACTCAGTATTATGTCCTCAAGTTTCATTCATGTTGTCTTATGTTTTGGGACATCATTTCATCTTACTGCTGCACAATATTCCATCATGTGGATAGACCACATTTTTGTTTAACCACTCATCTACTGATGGACACTTTGATTGTTTCCAACTTTTGGAAATTGTGAATAGTGCAGCTACCAACACCGGTGTGCAAATGTCTGTTCATGTCACTGCCCTTAACTCTTCTGGATATATACCAAGTATTTGCATTGCCAGGTCATAGGGCAACTCAATATTTAGTTTTCTGAGGAATCACAAAACTGTCTTCCACAGCATTGCACCATTATACATTCCTACTAAGAGTGAATAAGTGTTCCTATTTCTCCACATTCTTTCCAATAGTTGTTGTCTGTTTGTTTAATAGCAACCATTCTTAGAGGTGTGAGGTGATGCTAAATTTAGTGATATCTCATTGTCATCTTAATTTGCATTTCCCTTATAGTTAATGAAAATGAGCATCTCTTTATATGCTTTTTAGCCATCTGTATTTGCTCTTCAGAAAAATGTCTATTCATATCCTGTGCCCATTTTATAATTGAGTTGTTTGTTTTTTGTTGTTGTTGTGCTGTTTGATTTCTTTACATAACAGGATGTCAAACTTTTATCTGACATGTGGTTTCCAAATAGTTTCTCCTACTGAGTTCACTGCCTCTTCACCTTTTTAACAAAGTCCTTTGAGGTACAAAAGCTCTTAATCTTAAGGTGTTTCCATTTGTCTATTTTTTCTTTTGCTACTTGTGCTTTAGGTGTAAAGTTTAAGAAGTTACCTCCTATTAATAGATCTTGAAGATGCCTCCCTGCAGTTTTCTTCTAGAAGTTTTATGGTACTGGCTCTTACATTTAGGTCTTTAGTCCATTTTGAATTAATTTTTCTATAGTGTGTAAGGTAGGGGTCCTTTTTCATTCTTTTAGCTATTGATACCCAGTTCTCTTATGCCCACTTATTGAAAAGATTATTTTGTCCCACTTCAGTGGATTTGGGAGCCTTATCAAAGATCAAATGTCCATAAATGTGGTGGCCTATCTCCGCACTCTGGTTTCTATTCCATTGGTCAATACTTCCATCTTTGTGCCAGTACCATGTTGTTTTGACCACTGTGGCTTTATTGTAAGCTTTAAAGTAAGGAAGTGATAGTCCTCCCACCCCATCCTTCTTTTTTAGAATATCTTTACCTGTTTGGAGTCTCTTTCCCTTCTGTATAAGTTTGATAACCAGTTTTTCCAAGTCTTCAAAGTAGGTTGTTGGGATTTCAATTGGTATTGCGTTGAGTCTATAGATCAGTTTGGGTAGAACTGACATCTTAACGACATTTGACATTCCTATCCATGAGCGTGGAATATCTTTCTATCTATTTAGTTCTTTTTTTTAAATTTCTTTTAGCAAATTTTGTAATTTTCTGTGTATAAGTCCTTGACATCCTTGATTAAGCTTATTCCTAGATACCTGATTCTTCTGGTCACTATTTTGAATGGAATTTTTTTCCTTAATTGTTTTCTCAGATAGGTCATTGTTTGTGTGTAGAAAAAAATTATTGATTTTTGTACATTAATTTTGTATCCCATCACTTTGCTGAATTTGTTTATTAGCTCAGTAGTTTTACCATAGATTTCTCAGGGTTTTATAAGTATAGGATCATGTCATCTGCAAATAAATGAAAGTTTTACCTCTTCCTTTCCTATTTGGATGCCTTTATTTCTATCTCCTATCTAATCACTCCAGCTAGGACTTCTAACACAATGTTGAATAATAGTGGTGACAATGGGTATCCTTGTCTCATTCCTAATCTTGGTGTGGGGGGGAGGGTTTCCATCTCTCACCATTAACTATGACTCAGCTATGAGTTTTTCATATATGCCCTATATGATATTGAAAACATTTCCTTCAATTCCTAACTTCTGAAGTGTTTTTATCAGGAAAGGATGCTGGATTTTGTCAAATGCTTTTTCAGCAGTAATTGATATGATAATATGATTTTCCCTTTCAATTTCTTAATGTGCTGTATTATTGATTGATTTTCTCATGTTGAACCACCCTTGCATTCTTGGTATAAATCCCACTTGTTCATAATGTATAATTCTTTTAATGTGCCATTGGACTCGATTTGCTAGTACTTTGTTAAGAATTTTTGCATCTGTGTTTATTAGGGAGATTGGTCTGTAATTTTCCTTTCTTGTAGCATCTTTATCCAATTTTATATTAGAGTGATGTTACCTTCATAAAATGAGTTAGCAGCATTCCTTTTTCCTCAAATCTTTACAAGCATTTGAGCAGAATTGGTGTTAGCTAATTTTGGAATGCTTGATAAAATTCCCCTGTGAAACCTGGGCTTTTCTTTGTGGGAGGATTTGTGATGGCTGATTGAATCTCTTTACTTGTAATTAGCTTGTTGAGATCTTCTGTTTCTTTTCAAGTCAGTATAGGTAGTTTGTGTATTTCTAGGAATTTGTCCATTTCATCTTAGTTGTCTAGTTTGTTGGCATATAATTGTTCATAATATTCTCTTTTGATTTTTAAAATTTTTTCATGATCTGTGATAATGACCCCCCCCCCCATTTCTGATTTTGTTTATTTGCATCCTCTTTTTTTCTCTGTTAGTCTAGCTACGGGTCCATCAATTTTATTGATTTTCTCAAAGAACCAACTTTTGGTTTTGTTTATTCTTTCTATTGTTTTATTGTTCTCCAGTTTGTTTATTTCTGCTTTAATTCTCATTATTTCTCTTCTTTTATTTGCTATTTGCTGTTTGATTAGTTTGCTGTTCTTTCCCTAAATTTTCCAGGTCAGCAATTAAATCATTTTTTCTTATCCTTGTTTTTTAATATAGCATTTTAGGGCAATACATTTCCCTTTCAGCACTGCCTTTGCCACATCCCATAAGTTTTGAAAAGTTGCATTCTCATTATCATTTGCCTCCAGATATTTACAGATTTCTCCAGCAATTTCTTCCTTGGCCCACTGATTATTTAAACATGTGTTGTTTAGTCTCCATATATTTGTGAAAGCTCTGTTTCATTGGTGATTATTCCATTGTGATCAGAAAATGTGCTTTGTATAATTTCAAGCTTATTAAATTTATAAAGATTCAGTTTGTGTCCTAGCATATGATATATCCTGGAGAACATTCCATGTGCACTAGAGAAGAATGTATATCCTGGTGTTTGGAGGGTGTAATGATCTATATATGTCTATTAGGTTTAATTCATTTATTCCATTGTTTAGGTTCTCTTTTTCCTTGTTGGTCCTCTGTCTATTGTTTTATCTATAGTGCATAATGTTGTATTGAAGTCTCCCACTATTAGTGTTGTAATGTCTATAGCTCTCTTCAGTTTTGCCAATGTTTGCCTCATGTACTTTGGAGCCCCCTGAGTGGGAATGTAAACATTTACAATTTTTATTTCCTTTTGGTAAATTATCCCTTTTATTAATATGTAGTGTCCTTCTTCTCTTATGATGTCCTTACATTTAAAGTCTATTTTGTCTGAAATTAGTATAGCTACTTCTACTTTCTTTTTTTACAGCTTGCATAGAAGAACTTTTTCCATCCTTTCACTTTCAATCTAACTGTATCCTTGAATCTAAGATGTAACTCTTGTAAAACAGCATATAGATGGATTATGTTTTTAAATCCATTCTGCCAGTCTGTATCTTTTAATTGGTGATTTTAATCTGTTAATATTCAATGTAATTACTGTAAAAGCAGTTCTTGACTCTACCATCCTATACTTTAGTTTCTACTTTTTACATTTATATATACTTTTCCTTCTCTCTTCTTTTTATCCCTTAAATTACCATTACTCATATTCTTCAATTCTGTGTTCTCCTCCAGATCTTCCTCTCTTCTCTCTCTCTCTTTCTCTCTCTTTTTTTTTTTTTTTTTTTTTTTTTTTTTTTTTTTTTCCTTTTTTTTTTTTTTTTTTTTTTTTTTTTTTTTTTTTTTTTTTTTTTTTTGAGTTGATAGGGCTCCCTTTTCTTATATTTCTTGTAGGGAAGGTCTCTTGTTGACTAGTTCTCTCAACCTTTGTTTGTCTCTGAAGATTTAATCTCTCCCTCAATTTTGAAGGATAACTTGGCTGTATAAAGAATTCTTGACTGAAAGCCTTTTTCATTCAGGATCTTAACTATAGCATACCACTATCTTCTTGCTTCCATGGTGCCTTTTGAGTAGTCTAAAGTCAGTTTTCCCTTGTACATGGTAGATTGTTTTTCTTACTGCTTTTCTCTCAACACCTGACACTTTGATTACTATGTGTCTTGGAGTAGGCCTATTTGGATTTATTCTATTTAGAGTTCATTGGGCCTCTTTGATTGGCATATTTATGTCTTTTATACGGGTTTGGAAGTTTTCCCTAAATATATCTTCAACTAACTTTTCCAGTCCTTTACTCTTTTCTTCTCCTCCTGGGACACTAGTGATTCTTATATTTGTGTGCCTGTTGTTGTCTATCATTTCCCTAAGATCCAGTTGCATTTTCTCTATCTTTCTTGCCATTTGTTTCTTTTGTGCACTCTAATTCAATTGTTCTGCCCTCTAACTCACTTGTTCGTCTTCCTGCTTCTTCAAATCTGCTATTGTGTTTCTGAGGTATATTCCTATTTGGTCTATTGCACCTGTCATTCTGTGAGATCTGCCATTTTTCTATTTAATCTTCTGAATTCTTCTTTATGCTCTTCTATTGTCTTTCTGATATTTCGTTATGTATTTCTTTATATATTTCTTTGAGTAGTTGTTCCATGTTCTGTGTCCCCTCTGGAATTTTGTTGGTAATTTGGCTGGGCCATTTCTGCTTGGATCTTCACATGCCTTGTGATTTTCTCTTGTATTTAAGGCATTTGATTATCTTGATATGATTATTTTGCCAGTTGTTTTCCTTCACTCATCTAAAGTTTTGTATTTACGTGGCTGATGTTGAAGATTTCATTTTGCACTAGGTTTGTCAGTTATTCCTCACCAAATCAAGGTCATATCTCATGTAGGAGATACAAGTGAAATTGTATTAGAAGCTAGGCTGGGATGCATGGTACTGCAGTGATAGAATGGTCACTCATCATGTGGGAGACCCAGGCTCGACTCCCAGCCCAATGTACTCAAAAAAAAGATAATCATAATAAAATAATAATATAATAAAAATATGAAAAAATAACAGTTACAAAATACCTCAACAGTAGTAGGCCCCAGAGTCAAAAGGAGACACCTCAAGATTTATTGGGCATGAACTCAGACTGGCACCCACCAAAGGAAGAGAAAACCTAAGAAAAAAAAAGAAATAAAAAAGAATAATAAAAAATAATATATAAAATAAGACATAAAAATAATCAATTAAAATATAAAAATATAAAAATAAAAAATAGTAAAATGATAATTATACTACTAACAAAAATACATAGAAAGAATATAGCAAAAGAGGGATAAAAAGAAAAGAAAAGAATATTAAGAAAAAATTAAAAAATAAAAACCTAGGCAGATAGGGAGTTAGCCTGCCTGTGCTTATTCCTAGTACCCATCAGGTGGCGATCCCAAGGGACCTCTTCCCCTCAGGCTCTCCCGGACCCAACTGCAGCAGCCAGCCTGCATTTACCACTTCTCACCAGCAGGTGCCGAGCCTGAGGCACCTACTCCCTCAGGCCCACCTCCCTTCTGGCCTGTAGCTGCTGGAGTATGGTGTGCACATCAGTAAGGGGGTGCTCCTGGCCCTCTGCAGCCAAACTGCCAGTCCCCTCCAGTGGGGGAGCTGACCAGTTCCTGGGGGATCAACCGAACCACAGCACCTGGCAGTCAGTGGATCTACTATAAACTACGCCTACAGAGCTAGCTATTCCACTATAAATTACACCTACAGAGCCAGCTATTCCACTATAAACTATGCCTACAGAGCCAGCTATTGACTCCCTGTGCCTGGAGCCTGGTTCCCCTGCAGTAGATGATCAGGTCCACCTCCAAGCTCCCTACCTGGCACTGACAACTAGGACCCACACAAGGAGGTTTCCCCAGCCAGCAGCTGGGTCAGGTTAGAATGGAGGGAAGATCAGTTCCTTCTAATCACATCTCTGCTCATGCTGCAACCTGCCCTCAGTGGGAATCGCCCAACCCACTCCATTATCCCTGTTCTGATCCCCCTGCTGCTCTCCTCAAAATTCCCTAGATACCCTGTTTGATTACTCATGTACCAGGACCACACAGTTCCAGTAATTTTCTCCCCATCCCCTCTTTTGTCCCATAGAGCAGGAGTGAACTCATTCCGCTCTGCTCTGCCATCTTCCTGGAAGCCCCCCACTTGATTATTAAAAGCTTCCTCCTCTGAAGTCACCTTGATTAGTGAGCTCACTAGTGAGCATTCACATGGGACACAAATATCTTCATGTTTTTGCCCACTAGAAAAGGTCTATCCACATACTTCTTCCCAAGACCTCTTTGTCATCAATTTTCCAATCATGCTCCTTCCAAGTCTCTGACCATCCAGCCAAACCATTAGCAACAGCCCATGAGTCAGCATATAAATGCACCTCTGGCCAGTTCTCCTTCCAAACTTAATGAACAATCAAGTGCACTACTTAGTCTTCTGGGAGGATTTCTCGTCAGCACCGTCCTTCAGGGATATCTCAAAAAGGGTTGTAGTGCTGCAGCTATCTACTTTCAGGTGATACCTGCATATCATGCAGAACCATCTGTAAACCAGGCCTGAGTTTTCGCTTCCTCAGTCAACTAGCTATAAAGAACTCCCCAAGAGGCTATAGCTCTGGTCTGGGAAAGAAGGTAATGTAGCAGGAGTGGGGGCCATGGGCATTTGGGCTAATTCCTCAAGTAAATTACTTATGCCTTCAGGGCTTGCTCAAGTCCTATTTCTTATATACCATTTCCATTTTATGATGGGGTCCTGCTGTGCATGCACAACTTTATGGGTTGGTGGGTTAGACAACACCCAGCTCATGATAGGCAACTCAGGTCTCATGTTAAATTGGTGGCCCATGGTTAAGTGTTCATTCCCTACTAAGACCCGGTAACAGGCCAAAAGCTATTTCTCAAAAGGAGAGTAATTATCTGCAGTGGATGGTAAGGCTTTCCTCCAAAATCCTAAGGGTCTGTGTTGTGATTTTCCTATAGGGACCTGCCAAAGGCACCAGACCGCATCTCTATTTACCACTGACACTTCCAACACCTCTTGCACAGTAGCCTGGACCTGAAACAGAGCCTCCTCTTGTTCTGGTACCCACTCAAAACTAGCAGATTTTCTGGTCACTCAGTAAATGGGCCAGAATAGCACACCCAAATGAGGAATATGTTGTCTCCAAAATCCAAAGAGACCAACTAGTCACTGTGCCTCTTTTTCAGTCATATGAGGAGCTAGATGCAACAGCTTATCCTTCATGTTAGAAGGGATACCTTGACATGCCCCACACCACTGGACACCTAGAAATTTCACTTAAGTGGAAGACCCCTGTATTTCTGTTGGATTTATCTCCCATACTCTGACACACAAATGCCTTACCAATAAGTCTAGAATAGTTGCTACTTCTTGCTCACTAGGTCCAATCAACATGATATCATCAATATAATGGGTCAATGTGATGTTTTGTGGGAGGGAGAAACTATCAAGTTTCCTGTGAACAAGATTATGACATAGGGCTGGAGAGTTAATATACCCCTGTGGTAGGACACTGAAAGTATACTGCTGGCCTTGCCAGATGAATACAAACAGTTTCTAGTGGTCCTTACTGACAGCTATTGAGAAAAAAGCATTTTCCAGATCAATAGCTTCATACTAGGTACCAGGAAATGTGTTGATTTGCTCAAGCAATGATACCACATTTGGAACAGCAGCTGCAATTGGAGTCACCACATCATTAAGTTTATGATAACCCACTGTCATCCTCCAAGACCCATCTGTTTTCTACACAGGCCAAATAGGAGAGCTGATTGAGGATGTGGTGGGAATCAACACGCCTGCATCCTTCATGTCCTTAAGAAATTCTGCAAACACTCCAGAAATCCAGCATTGCTTTTGATTCACCATTTTGCTAGATAGAGGAAGTTCTAGTGGCTTCCTCTTGACCTGTTCTACCGTAATAGCCTTCACTCCATGAGTAAGGAACCAATATGGGGATTCTGCCAGTTGTTGTGTATGTCAATTCCAATTATGCATTCTGGAACTGAGGAAATAGTCACAGAATTAGTCTAGGGACCCACTGGACATACTGTGAGATGGACCTGAGCTAAAACTCCATCAATCACTGGACCTCCAAAATCTCCTGCCCTAATTGGTGGAACAGTGTAATGTTTTGGGTCTTCTGGAATTAGTTTCACTTCTAAGCCACTGTCTAGTAACCCCCCAAAGTTTGGTCAATGTAACACAATCCTTCCCTAAGGGTACCAGGCCCTCCCCTCATTCAAGTGTCTCTGGGTCTGTGTGCTGGCTTGAAACTATTATGTACCCCCAGAAAAGCCATGTTTAAATCCTTATCCAATTTTGTAGGTGCAGCCATTTCTTTTAATCCTGATTCAATATTGTAGGGTGGTAACTTTTTATTAGATTTCCTCCATGGAATTGTGGCATGCCCAATTGTGGGTGTGGCCTTTTGCTTAGATGGAGATGTGACTCCACCCATTCAAGTTGGGTCTTAATTAGTTTACTTGAGTCCTTATAAGGGGAAACATTTTGGAGAAAACTCAGATGCAGACACTTGGAGAACAAGTGCTTCAGAACTGACAGAGACAAGGATGTTTGGAAATGGTTGGAGTGCTGACAGAGAGAACAGATGCCTAAACATGTACAGAGCCCAGCAGACATCACCATGTGCCTTCCCATGAGATGCTAAGCAAGACAGAACCCAGAGTTATGTCCAGAGGAACTAAGTGAAGGCCCCTGGATGCTTAGGGAGGAAACCACTGGTATCAGAAGCTGAACGCAATGATCTGGGAACAAGGACGAGCAGACACCAGCCACATGCCTTTCCAGATCAGCCTTCCTTCAGCCAAGTTATCTTTCTTTAAATGCCTTAGTTTGGACATATTTATTACCTTAGAACTGTAAACTTGTAATGCAATAAATTCCCTTTATAAAAACCATTCAATTTCTGGTTTATTGCATTCTGGCAGCTTTGGCAAATTAATGCAGTCTGTAAACTGTCTCAAGTCTGGGAATTGATTAAGGGACCATGACTCTCTGTTTTTGTAATTCAAGTTAGACTTCTGTTCACTTGAAGTAGAACTCTTCTGCTTATACAGTTCAAACAAGAATTTAGTTGACTGCCCATCTATTTCACTTCTAAGTAGCCCATGATCTACTAGCCAATGCCACAAGTCTCTGTGTGTCAGATTATTTTAACTGCTGCTTTGAATCTGCTGTTCATTATGGTGGCCACACCCACCTTGTCTATGGAAATTAACTGTTGCCCCATACTTCTGCCACCTCAGGATCTGATCATCCCCCATGTGTTTAAGGATTCCAGCTCAGTGGCAGCAGGTCCCGCAGTAATATCTGACCTACAGAGAAAGATAACTACAGAGCTCTTCATGGACAATGGAGCTAGCCTCAGAAATTTATTTCAAAGTTCTGGTGAAAGACTTGCCCCCTGGACATTCTTGAGGGTGTGTGAGCAGGTCTTCCATGATAAATCCACTCTAACATTCCAATATCTCTAAGCCTTTGGATCCCCTCATCTACATAATACCAGGGCAGTTCTGGCATTGTGACCTCAGGTAATTTCACTGCCTTTAGATCCATATTTCAGTCAACCACCCCAAATAGCTGTTAACACCTTTCTAATGTATTGAGCTACAACATTGAGTGCAGAATCTTCACTTTATGGGCCCATACAATAAATTCAGCTTGATCCAACTTTATATTCCTTCCACAAGTACCCCACAACCTTAATATCCATTCCCACACATATTCCCTTGATTTCTGTCTATATATATTGGAAAACTCATACAGTTCTTTTGGAGTATAGCATACCTTCTCCTGGATCACTCTTTGTACCTCACCTTTAGGGGCCTATTGGGACTTTAGTCTAGTTACAGGTATTGAAGAAAACAGGGCTGATTGGGGTGGGTCATTAAAAGAATTAGAAATGTCTTTTAAGCCAACTACCTCAGGGCATTCTGTTGCAATTTCGTCTGGTGAAACAGGGTTAATCACTCCAGACAGAGGCGTGAGGACTGTTTTCCTCAGGGGAGGTAGTTACAGATTTAGCAGGCACTGAAGGGTTAATCTCTATAGCTGGAGGTTGGATGACTGACACCTCAGAGTGGACTAGAGGCCAGGAAGCTGTTGGAGGTCAGGAAGCTTTTTCCTCTGGGCAGGTTGGAGGTGGGGCAGCTGTTTCCTAGGACAGATCATTGCAGGTCTATCAAGTAAAGACTCAGGAGAATTCAGGGTTTACTTGGCACCACTGCCATTATTAGCAATCCAAATATCTCCAGCCCAAGTTTCAGGATCCCATTATTTTCTAATCAAAGCCCTTACTTTAACAGCAGACACCCTGCAAGGTTGAAAATTTGGTTTGCATCGTTAATCTGCGACTTGCACAATAAGTCTCTGGGTTTGGTTTTCAGAGATCTCAAGTTCATGACCACAGAAAATAAGATTTTCTTTCAGAGCACACATAGAAAATTTTGCATCTTTCATACAGCATTTAAATTTCAAATATGAAGACTTCAATTCATCCCTTTCATTTATAACTGTACCTAGTGTATCTAAGAACAACCAGCCAGCATCAATACACCTCTTAACTCCACAAATTTTGATCAAGGTGTCAAAAACACCCTTAGACAGAACCTTGCCTCGTATAAGCATACAATTGGCAGAGTCAAATGGTGATATTTTCTGTCTCTATTGCCAACTCATGCCATGGACTGTCAGTGCTTATTGTTGATTATTAGAAACAGAACCATTAGTGCCTTTGCATCTAATCAGAGTAGAAAACCTATTGTAAAAGCCCATAAGTTTTAAATTCTGTTTCTCATCTTGAATAGGACATGAGAATTTGTTGGTTTATCCAGGTTAGTGAGATGCCCCGATATATCCTAGAGTAACTTGGGCAGTGAATAAAGAAGCATTTGCAATATTTCATTGAGGGAATGGGGAGAAAGGAGGAAATTTTCAACTTCTCCATTTGGGGAATTCCTGATATTCTTGCAATTTTTATGAAACTTATTCCTGCAAAGGATAGATTAAGACTACTTAAAATTAAGCCTAAGAATCACCCCCAGAGAACCTCTTTTGTTGCTCAGATGTGGCCTCTCTCACTAAGCCAACTCAAAAAGTGAGCTCATTGCTCTCCCCTCTACATGGGACATGATTTCCAGGGGTGTAAATCTCCCTGGCAACATGGGACAGAAATCCCAGGATGAGCTGAAATCTGACATTAAAGGATTGAGAAAGCCTTCTTGAACAAAAGGAGGAGAGTGAAATGAGACAAAATAAAGTTTTGGTGGCTGAAAGATTTAAACAGAGTTGAGAGGTTATCCTGGAGGTTATTTCTACGCATTACATAGATATCCCTTTTTATTTTAGTGGTGTATTGGGCAGTACCTGAAACTGTTCAGCTTGATTTTTGAAGATGATTATATAATTATATGACATTTAAAATGTGACTGTGTGATTATGACAACCTTGTGTCTGATGCTTCTTTTATCCAGGGATGGACAGATGAGTAAAAAAAATATGGATTAAAAATAAATAATAGGGGTGATATGGGATAAAATAAATTAGGTAGATGGAAATACTACTGGTCAATGAGAAGGAGGGGTAAGGCGTATGGTATGTATGAGTTTTTCTTTTTATTTCTTTTTCTGGTGTGGTGCAAATGTTCTAAAAATTGATGATGGTTATGAATACATAACTATGTGATGATATTGTGAGCCATTGATTGTCTATCATGTATGGACTGTATGTGTGTGAAGATTTGTCAGTAAATATATTTTAAAAAAAGATTCTGTTTCTCAGAAACATTCCTGGTACCAACCTGTATTAGTCAGCGTTCTCTAGAGAAACATAACCAATAGAAAATTTCTGTAAATGTAAGATTTATAAAAATATATCACACAATGATGGGAATGCAAGAGCCCCAAATCTATAGGGCAGGCTATGAGATTGGCAACTCTGATGGAGAGTCTCAACAAACTCCACAGGAGAGGCTCACTGGATGAAAAAGCAGTGAAAATTTTCTCTTCTCCCTTAAAAAAATCCTCAACTGATTGGATCAAATCCAGTGGATTTTCTCGTTTGCAGGAGACATGCCCTTAGTTGGTCATAAATGTAATCAGCCATAGCTGCAGTCAACCAATGAATGATTTAATGAACTAGCCCTCTGGTTTATCAACCAGCCATGAAACATCCTTGCCTGCCAGACAACTGGGCACCATCACTTGTTCAAATTGACACCAAAACTTAACCATCACATGGACATTGGCCTTCCTTTGAAGTCAAGGTATTTTTTCTGGATGCCTTAATTTGGACATTATTGTGGCCATAGAAGGGTAAACTTTAACTTAATAAATTCCTTCTATAAAAGCAAGTCTATTTCTAGTATATTGCATTCCAGCAGCTTTAGCAAGCTAAAATAGTGACCATCTTAAGCAAGCAAATTAAATCCAAGGCAGGAAGAAAGAGGGAAGTAATAAAGATAAGAACATAAGTCAATGAAATTGAAAACAGAAAAGTAATAGAGAAAAACAGTATGCTCAAAAGCAGATTCTTCACAATGATTATGAAAGTTGATAAATAGCTAGCCAGAATGAAAAAGTAAAAAAGTGAAAAGACACAAACTACCAGAATCAAGAATGAAAAAGGGGACATCAGTAAAGATCTTATAGATATTAAATCTATAATAAATGCTAACTTTGTCAGTAAATTTGATAACTTGATGAAGTGGACAAATTCTTTGAAAGATATCGTGCTGGTCTGAAACTGTTGTATACCCCAGAAAAGCCATGTTCTTTAATCCTCATTCCATACTGCTGGGTGGGATCCTTTTTCCTTTTTACTTTTCCTTATTGTATAATATAACATATACACAAAGCAAAGAAAGAAAAAAGCAATAGCTTTCAGAGCACTCTCCAAACAAGAAGTTACAGGATAGATCCCCAAGTTTGTCATGGGCTACCATATCATCATCTCAAATTTTTCCTTCTAGCTGCTCCAAAATATAAGAGGTTGAAAGAATAAGTATTTTTTTAATCATCACAATCAACTTTCTTATTTTTTGTGAAAAATAACATAAACAAAAAGCAATAAATTTCAAAGTACAGCACAGCAATTAGTTGTAGAACAGATTTCAAGGTTGATGTTCTAGTTTGCTAGCTGCCAGAATGCAGTACACCAGAAACAGAATGGCTTTTAAAAAGGGGAGTTTAATAAGTTGCTAATTTACAGTTCTAAGGCTGAGAAAATGTTCCAATTAAAACAAATCTATAGAAATGTCCAATCCAAGGCATCCAGGGAAAGATACCTTGGTTCAAAAAGGTCAATGAAGTTCAGGGTTTCTCTCTCAAATGAGGAGGCACATGTCGAACATGGCCAGGGTTTCTCTCTCATCTGGAAAGGCACATGGTGAGCACGGTGTTATCTGCTAGCTTTCTCTCCTGGCTTCCTGTTTCATAAAGCACCCTGGGAAATGTTTTCCTTCTTTATCTCCAAAGGTCGCTGGCTGGTAGATTCTCTGCTTCTCGTGGCTATGTTGTTCTGCTCTCTTAGAATCTCTTGCTTTCTCCTTAATGTTTCCTCTTTTATAGGGTTCCAATAAACTAATCAAGACCCATCTGGAATGGGTGAAGACATGTCTCCACTTAATCCATTTTAACAACCACTTTTGATTGAGTTCACATCTCCAGAGAGATGATCTAAGTAAAGTTTCAAATATACAGTACCAAATAGGGATTAGAAGAAACAGCTGACATTACAAAATGGGATTAGCTTAGTTTTATCAATCAACAAAACAGAATAGAGAGCTCATAAATAGATGCACAATTTTTTGACAAAGGTTCAAAGGTAATTCAATGGAATGAGAATAGTCTTTTCAATAAGTGGTGCTGAAACTATTGGACATCCATATGCAAATAAAATGAAAGAGAACATTTACCTATATCACCATATATAAATATTCATTTTAAATGTGTATTGAAGTAAACATTTTTTAAACCCTAAATACTACACAAGTTCTTAAAGAACATGTAAGATAACATCTTTATAAGCTTGGATTAGCCAAAAATGCAAACGATAGTAAACTCAACTTTAGCAAAATTGAAAAATTTTGTAAGGCACTGTTAATAGTATATACCCAAGCTATAGACTATTCTTACTGACTAATTCTGTAGTTTGTCTCTTCTCCAGTGTGTCACTGAGGATGTTATGCCATGTGTGTCTCTGATGATGCTATCTCAGAAATCTTTTAAGCCTGATTTACTAGTAGTCATTTCCTTGCCAGCATAGCTTAGTGGTCAGCCAGTGATTAGTTAGAGGTGCTGTTTAAACACCTTGTTCTAGTTTGCTAGCTGCTGGAATGCAATATACCAGAAACAGAATGACTTTTAAAAGGGGGAATTTAATAAGTTGGTAGTTTACAGTTCTTAGGCTGAGAAAATGTCCAAATTAAAGCAACTCTACAGAAATGTTCAATCTAAGGCATCCAGAGAAAGTTATCTTGGTTCAAGAAGGCCGATGAAGTTCAGGGTTTCTTTCTCAAGTGGAAAGGCACATGGTGAGCCCAGTCAGAGTTTCTCTCTCATCTGGAAAGGCACATGGTGAACACAGTCAGGGTTCCTCTCTCATCTGGAAGGGCACATGGCAAGCAGGGCATCATCTTCTAGCTTCTTCTCCTGGCTTCTTGTTTCATGAAGCTCCCCGGGAGGCATGTTTCTTCTTCATCTCCAAAGGTCGCTGGCTGTGAACTCTCTGCTATGTAGTGCTACAACATTCTCTGCTCTCTCCGAATCTCCTTCATTCTCCAAAATGTTTCCTCTTTTATAGGACTCCAGAAACTTATCAAGACCCACCCAAATGGGTGGAGACATGTTGTCACCTAATCCAGTTTAACAACCACTCTTGACTAAATCACATCATCCAGAGAGATGATCTGATTACAATTTCAAACATACAGTATTGAGTAGGGATTATTCTAACTTTATGAAATGGGATTTTGATTAAAATGTGGCTTTTCTAGGGGACATACATCCTTTCAAATCAGCACACACCCTGAGCCAGTAAGTCTTCTGCCCTTTGCTGATGGATTTTCTGTGTGGTTTAGAAAACACTTTAAGCATTTCACAGTTCTTTTCCACTTTTTCCTTTATGTGTGCAGGGCTTATGCTTATCCAGAGAACTGTAGATAACTAAGCTCCTCTCCAGTGTCTCCTTGGTGTGAATGCAGCATTTGAGGAATAAATGGGAGCTTATCAAGGCCCACTATGACTGTCTTATTCCCCCAATTTCCCCATTAAATTTCTGGTTGGCCTGTCAGTCTATTGCCCTACCATTGTAGATTCTATCATGAGCTGGGTAGGAGTAGATGGAAATGTCCCAATTTCAAAATGCAACTGACTCTCACTGTTCTTATCCATATTCAATAGTTTGTCTTGAATAAATGCTTCTGAATTTGTTGTATGCCCTACCTCAATTCTAAAACTCCTGAAATGGTTGTTTTTGACAATTTTGTCCAATTTCATCATTGCTGTTTGGAGCAAGTGTTTGCAAGGAACTCAGACATTCCAAAATCAGCCTCTGATATGCTTTAATTCTTGCAGGAGAACTATAATACTTTTTTCCATTTTCATGATTTCTGTATGGCTTTTTCTCGGCATTCAGAATTGAGGCAAGCATATAAATTTCCTGAGAAATACCCAAAAAGAATCTCCAGTGAAATATTAGAGGACAATGGAGGCAATCTTATTAAGGCAAGATATATTAATTGGATTTCATTAGAAGTAGAAATTTTTGTTTATCAAAAGATATCATAAAGTGAAAAGACAAGCCATCAGCTAAGAGAAGATATTTTTAACATGTTTAACCATCAAAGTGTTTTAACATGTTTAACCAAGAGTTTCTATCTAGAATACATGAGGTCCCCAGAAATCAATGATAAACTAATAGAATAATAACCAAAATACTTGTCCAGTCTTTTCATAAAAGAGTACAGCTGTGCAAGGGCAGGTCTCAAAGAAACAGAGCCTAAGATGAAGTTTCTTGTGAAAATTATTGAGGGAGTGCTCACAGAAGAAATCTACAAGGGAGAAAATGAAGCCGGAAATGGCAGGGAATGAAACTAAGCAACAGGCTAAGCAATTCAGCCTTGATATTGTGGAAACTCTAGAGTATGAATGGTGCCACTGAGACTTTCATATGCAAAGGCAGGTGGATAGGGCTATTACAACCCTGCATTAGTCATTCATTTTCTGTGGACCATCAGGGTGGTAGGAGGAAAGTGATAGTGAATTACCTCCTATGTATCTCTGGGCAAAATGTTTCTCATCAGACAAATCAATGATCAGAGAAATGTGTCGATGTGAGCTGTTAGCAGCAGCAAGAAAATGGTTTCATTGCCCTGGCAAAATGTATTGCAGTGGAACACCAACAGCATCTGATACACATGCATCTGTATACATCTTCTTACACCTCAAAGATCCACTTCTGACAATAAGTTCTCTATCTGGTAAAACTTTCTTCAAGAGTCTATGTTAGCTACAATTTATGGGAAAATTTACACAAGAAGAGTCCGTAATACAAACTATATCCCCCCTTACTGAAATTGGTCTGAAGGTTGTAATATACTTTATCTTCCTTCTCCACTGCCCATTTCAGAATTCCTTCACCCTCATCAGTACTTCAGTTATGCTTGCCTGATGGGATGACCCAGACTTCATCACTTGAGGCATATAATTGCCATGCTCATATCAGGCAGTGGTTATTGAAGCTGCCCATTTACAGTTAAAACTAGGCTTGGTGATTATGAGAGATATCCCTATAGATCACCTGAATGCCAAACATAATCTTCCTGCCCCCATTATGTAGTAGCAACCTTCATGATGATTAAGTTTAATTATCCCTGCCAGTATGGTAATTCCTTTCTTTGCTTGCTGGATTAATGGCATCAGGAGCCTAAAGTGATCAACAGAAGCCATAGCTTTAAGGTTAGTGTTACTCATATGTGTCCCAGGTAGAGGCACACACACCCCCACACACACTCAGGAAACCAATTCTTTTAAACTCACAGCACCAAAAGTTGCAAGGATAGAAACAAAAATTTCCCAAATGTGCCACTGGTAGTGATAATGATAAAGCCACTCCTACTTCCATCATTTGGCTCTAAAGCCCATTTATTAAACCTGCTTGTGATTCCATTCAATGTAATGACCATTATATTAGGACTTTAACTACATCTTGAAGTACAGAATCTTACTTTTGTGGTGTGTCATTTCCATGTTTTTGGTGCAGCTGTGCCTCAAGAAGCTATACAAATGCTCTCAGGCTAGCAGTTCCTGGTTGGTGCAGTGTGTGGTGAAACCAGCTAATATCATGGTCATGTGCCAATCACACCTATCTATACAATAGGTTCCTTGATCTGGGGCAATGTTATACAGGATTCTGTGTTGAATGCTGTGAATGCTTGGGTAGTAGTACTAGGTGAGTCGCTGTTTTAAATAGACAAATTTATACTCAAAATATATGTTATTCTCAATCAAGATGAATCATTATCCTTTCTGGGGTTGAAAGAGACTACAAAGTGGTCAGTTGAAATTCTCAAGGCATTGTTCAAATAAGAGGATATGCTTTGGTCTTTGTTGCTGGCAAGTCAGACATTCAGCAGTGGCAGTGACTGTGAGAGGGAGCCCATGTTGCTAAGCCCATGCATAGACTTCATTACTGTCACTGTGGCTAGTCACCATTCACTCATTGCACAAGAACTGGGAGACCAAGGAAAGCAGCTGGCCAACATGTACTGCCTAGATCTTTTTGTTATTTAGTGCCTCTCCTGTAGTTGATGCTTTCTTGTGGGTTTAGCATACAATACAAAAAAAGCACTTTGTGCTTTGTTCCCACCACCCTAGATCCATCCACTTGCCTTTTCCCTATACAATACTCCTCCTTTTTCTTGATCTTCCAATTTTGCTTCTTCTAGGCTCCTAACCTATCAGTCAAACCGTTTGTCATTGAACATTAATATGTGTGTATGCATTTGTTCCAGTTTGAAAGTGGCTGGGATGTGATATACCAGAAATGGAATGGCTTTTAAAAAGGGGGAATTTATTAAGTTGCAAGTTTACTGTTCTAAAGCTGTGAAAATGTCCAAATTAAAGCAAAGATATAGAAATGTCCAATCTAAGGCATCCAGGGAAAGATACCTTGGTTCAAGAAGACCGATGACATTCAAGGTTTCTGTCTCAACTGGAAAGGTACATGGTGAACATGACAACATCTGCAAGCTTTCTCTCCTGGCTTCTTGTTTCATGAAGCTCCCCCAGTGGCATATTCCTTCTTCATCTCAAAAGGTCTCTGGCTGCATGGGGTCTTGTGGTTCTCGTGGCTCTTCTGCTATCTCCAAAATATGTTTCCTCTTTTAAAGAATTCCAGTAAACTAATTAAGACTCACCTATAATGAATGGAGTCACATCTCCTTTTAACCAAAGGTTAATACCCACAGTTGGATAAGTCACATCTCCGTGGAGATAATCTAATCATTTCCAACCTACAGTACTGAATAGGGATTAAAAGAAACATCTGCCACCACAAGAGGAATCAGGATTAAAACATGACTTTTTAAGGTACATAATCCTTTCAAGGTGGCAGATCATTCTTACTTCAGACTACTTTTTTCTCCACACTAAGTCGATACCAGATACATCACCTACAGGTGAGCTGTGCCCTCTACTGAATAAGACTATAGTAGCAGTACCTTTTTTAGCCCACCCAACATATACAGCCAGTCCATCTATGGACCAAGTCTAATTTTTTTCCTCTTCTATCAGCTAGTCACATGAACACCCCATGAAACCAAAGAGTTGAGCTAAGAAGAAAAGGAATCAGTATAATAGTAGTGGGTGACAGGGGTCTGTGCTACCTGTTTGTCAGCTTACTTGTGCCTTTTGGATATGCTTAGGTCTAATCCCAGATATATCACTTCTATTTTAAGATGGATTGCTAGTGGCCCCATTCAAATTTATGACTTGGTGGTATTGACAGCACCTAGCTCATAATGGACATCTCTGGTCACATTGTCAGACATTCAGTCACCACCAAGTCTCAGTAGCATACCAGCAACTTTTTCAGATAATTCATAGCTCTCTGCTACTGACGGAATGACTTTTTTTGAGAGCCATAGCGTTCTGCACTGTTATACTTATTTGAGCTAGCAAAATTTCCTTATGGCATGTTTACCTACCTCAGATACCTTTAGTACTATGCATCCTACCATATCACCTAAATAAATTATAGGGCTGCTTGTTCTACCATCTATCATTAGCTTATTTGGGGCTCCAGTCAAAACCGGAGACCTTCTATATCACCTAGTAAATGGGTTGCTGCAGTATTCCCAAGTATAGTAATATGCTGTTGTTCAAAATGCAAAGAAACCTACCAAACACTGTGCTTCTTTCTTGTTGGTTGGAATCACAAGATTCAATAATGTTTACTTACCCCGGAGGCAATATGTCAGCCTGCCTTGGATTCAGAATCTCTAAAAAATATATATATAACCAATATCAAAGGTCCCTGAATCATTGTAGGATCCCTGGAGTGCATGTGTCTTACCAGAGCCTCCAGAAACTTGACACTTTGTCCGTTCCAATTAACACTTCACCAGTTCCAATTAATATGATGCTTTCAATATCGTGGACCAACTGAGAGTTCCATTGAATGTAAAGATGATTCAGGACCTTTTGACTATATTATTATTCAAGGGTGTTAACGTGGTTTGGGAACATAACCATAAATGTGCAACTTTCTTAAACTTAATCAATTCCTGTGGGTATGAATTCAATGTAAGTAAAACTTTTTGATGAGGTTACTTCAGTTAAGGTATGGCCCTCCTCAATCAGGATAGTTCTTAATCCCATCACTGGTGATTTTAATAAATATAATTCAGACACAGAGAAAGAAAGCCACAGGAAGCAAGAAGCTGAAATTCAAAAGAACCTGGAAGAGAAAAGAGAGGCCACCAGGTGCATTGTCATGTGACGGAATAGCCCAAGACCAAGAAAGAAAGCTTTGCCTAGGTGACACCTTAATTTAAACTTTCTCTTAGCCTTCAAACCATGAGCAAATAAATTCCCATGTGTAAGCCAGTTCATTGCATGATGTTTGCTTGAGCAGCCAAGGAAACAAAAACAGCATGTAAATACAAACTTTCTAATCTTCTTTCCTAATGGGTATAGAAATAAACTAATTCTCCATATCAATAACCACATACTAGAAACTGTTACCACATTTTGTTAGTAACTGCAATTGGGGATAATGTCTGCTAAATGTACAATATTATACTGTTTTCTGACAAGACACAAGTAGTTTTTGAAGAGGCCAGACTGTTAAATTAAATGAGGATATGATGGAGACCAATAACTCTGCATCCTTTAAGTCTTTGAAGGTGGCGCTAATCTCTGCCATTCCAACTGGGAAGCACTGGCTTTTCTTTTTTTTTTTAACTTACTGTCTTGGCTTCCAGTGGACAGTGTCATGGGCTTCTAATTGGATTTTCATAGGCCAATGCATCTTACACATGCCAAAGAACTATTGTGAAGATTCTGCCAACAATATGTCTTTTCTGATTATATATTCAGGAACCAGAGAAATGACCACTAGGGGAGTCCATTGCCCTAGTGAGTTTACTATGAGTTGAATCTGGGCTAGAACTCAATTTATTACTTGATTTTCTTATGCCCCTTCTCTAAAAGGGGAGTTATAATGGAACTTTGGAGCCACAGATATCAGTGTCAACTTGATCCTAGAATTCAACAGTTTCAAAAGATCTAGGTATTCCCCTTTACTCAGGATGAAATTGCCCAAATAAATGGCCATAAATCCCTTTGGGGAAGGCCTGAAAAAATCACTACTTTATCCACTTGCTATGGTGTGGCAACATGTGGACCCAACCTCTTTCAACTGATGTGTTCTGGTTCTGAGAACTGGTTTAAGTCTGGAAACTTAGAAAAATAATGACTTTCTACTGGAACAGTTAATGTCATCTTTCTGCTTATCTAGTGAACCCTTTTGAATATATCTCTCATATTCAAAAAAGAGAGAAAAGCATATACATACATATATATATACATATACATATATATACACATCTCATATTCAAAAGACAGAGAAATACATATATATTTCATATGTATGTGAAATACCTTTATTGACTGCTCAAGTGTCTTTCTTCTAGGAACATAAGGTTCTATGAGTCACATCCACACATCTCTGTGGACCAGCCAAACACATTGTTCTAGTTTGCTAGCTGCCAAAATGCAATATACCAGAAACAGAAAGGCTTTTAAAAAGGGGAATTTAAAAAATTGCTAGTTGACAGTTGTGTTAGTTAGATTCAGTTGTCAACTTGGCCAGGTGAGCATACCTAGTCTTGTTGCTGCGGACATAAGCCAACGGTATGTGAACCTCATCTGTTGCCAATTGCATCTGCAGTCAGCTAGGAGGCGTGTCTGCTGCAATGAGTGACGTTTGGCTTAATTGGCTGGTGCTTAAATGAGAGAACGTAACGTAGCACAGCCTAAGCAGCTCGGCATTCCTCATCTCAGCACTTGCAGCTCAGCCCAGGCCTTTGGAGATGGAGAAAGAAGTCACCCCGGGGAAAGTTGTTGGAACCCAAGGGCCTGGAGAGAAGACCAGCAGAGACCATCCTGTGCCTTCCATGTAAGAAAGAGTCTCAGTGGAAAGTTAGCTGCCTTTCCTCTGAAGAACCAACAAAATAAATCCCCTTTTATTAAAAGCCAATCCATCTCTGGTGTGTTGCATTCTGGCAGCTAGCAAACTAGAACAACAGTTCTAAGGCTGAAAAAATGTCCCAATTAAAGCAAGTCTATAGAAACGTCCAATCTAAGGCATCCAGGGAAAGATATCTTGGTTCAAGAAGGCTGATGAAGTTCAGGGTTTAACTCTCAAGTGAGAAGGCACATGGTGAACACAGTCAGGGCTTCTCTCTCAGCTGAAAGGGCACATGGCAAACGTGGCATCATCTGCTAGCTTTCTCTCCTGGCTTCCTGTTTTATGTAGCTCCCCAGGAGACATTTTCCTTCATCTCCAAAGGTCACTGGCTCATGGACTCTCTGCTTCATGGTGCTGCAGATTTGCTCTCTCCAAAATCTCTCTTTCTCCAAAATGTTTCCTCTTTTATAGGACTCCAGAAACTTGACCCACCCAAATGGGTGGAGACATGTCATCACCTAATCCAGTTTGACAACCACTCTTGATTGAATCACATCTTCAGGGAGATGATCTAATTACAGTTTCAAAACATACAATACCGAATAGGGATTAGAAGAAATGGCTGCTTTTACAAAATAAGATTAGAATTAAAACACAGCTTTTCTAGGGTACATACATCATTTCAAACCAGCACATTCCACCCTCTGGATCCTAAAAATGACATGTTTTCCCCATATACAAAATACATTCATTCCATAACAGTATAAGAGAACCTTAAACCATTTCAGTAACATTACAAATACAATACAAAGATAAAACCAGTACAAAATCTCAAAGTTAGTTTTACAAACACAGTCTGTTCTAAGCCAAAATTATCCTCTGGCTTTGGACCTGTAAAACTCAAAACAAGTTATTTACTACCAACATACAAAAGAGGAACAGTCATAGAATACTCATATGCATTTCCATAGGGAGGAAGGAACACAGAGATCACTGGACCCCTACAGTTTTGATAACCCGCAGGGCAAAGTCCATTAGATTTCAAAGTCTGAGAGTCATTTATCTTTGGGGCTTTAGAAAGCACAGTCCCGCCCTTTCCAAAGGCCTACACAGAGGCCCACCTCTCTCCAAATGCAATCTTAGGGGACATTGAGGAGACCATCTTTTTCTCAGCTCCACCCTCTCTAAGCATTGGGGCCACAGCCTGGCTCTCTGCCATCTCTGGGGCACATGCTCAACCCCTCCACGTGGTGGTAGCCAGGCTCTCCCCAAACCCCAAAGAATGTGCTTCACCCTCTCCAAGGCCTGAGGTAGCATGACTCTTGCACTGCAATGAGGTTGAAGGTCCATCCTCTGCCTTCAGGGCAAACTCACTCTCTCCATGTGCTTGGGTGGGTCCACTCTCCTGGCCCAAGTCTTCTTGACTTCAGACCTCAGCATCCATGGTTTTGCCTCTGAAGTTATTTTTCCTCCAATGTGTCCCTTCTCTGTTCCTCTCAGGCCTGCCTGTCAGTGGTTCTCTTTATACAGATCTTGCAACACTCTCATTGGCTTTCTATGCAGTAGCCTTGGATCATGCCCATCAGACATAAGGAGTTTCCACAAATCCTTCCTGGATAACTCCATGTCCAGTGCTGGCTTTCTCTGAAATAGCTGACTGGTTCCACATTTGGTTAAATCCTCACACAGGGCACTATTCTCTGGGGTCTCCATTTCTGGAGGCTCAGAATTTTCCAGAACTTCAATTTCTGGTTTCTTTGTACCCAAGAGTTAAGTTTTCAGCTTATCTCTTTCCTATCACATTTCACTATAAGCTGTGAGGAGAAACCAGGCTGTACTTTTCACATTTAATTTGGAGATCTCTTCTGCTAAATATCCAAGTTTACAGCTTCCAGCCAAAGCCACTAGTCAATTTTGCCAGATTATCAGCTATTTTAAAACAAGGATCACCTTCCTTCCAGTTTGCAATAATGCATACCTCATTTCTGTCTAAGGCCTTGTCAGAGGTATCTTTAGAGTCTACATTTCTACCAACAGTCTCTTCAAAGCATTTTAGGCCTTCTCTATCAAGCTCTTCACAACTCCTCCAAAACTTTCCCTTTATCCATTTAAAAAGCCGTTCCAACATGTTTGGCATTTGTAAACCACAGTAGCACTCTCTGGTACCAAAATCTGTTCTCATTTGCTAGCTGCTGGAATGCAATATACTAGAAACAGAATGGCTTTTAAAAGGGGTAATTTAATAAGTTGCTGGTTTAAAGTTCTAAGGCCATGAAAATGTCTCAATTAAAGCAAATCTATAGAAATGTCCAATCTAAGGCACCCATGGAAAGATACCTCAGTTCAAGAAGGCCGATGAAGTTCAGGGTCTCTCTCTCTCAAGTGAGAAGGCTCATGGCGAACACCATCAGGGCTTCTCTTTCAGCTGGAAGGACACATGGCAAACATGGCATCATCTGCTAGCTTTCTCTCCTGGCTTCCTGTTTCATGCAGCTCCCTGGGAGGCATTTTCCTTCTTCATCTCCAAAGGTCACTGGCTGGTAGACTCTGCTTCATGATGCTATAGCATTCTCTGCTCTCTCCAAATCTCTCTCAATCTCCAAAATGTTTCCTCTTTTATAGGACTCCAGAAACTAATCAAGACCCACTCAAATGGGTGGAGACACGCCTCCACCTAATCCAGTTTGACAACCATTGTTGATTAAATCACATCTCCAGTGAGATGATCTGATTATAGATTCAAACATACAGTATTGAATAGGGATTATTCTGCCTTTACAAAATGGAATTTAGATTAAAACATGGCTTTTCTAGGGAACATATATCATTTCAAACCAGCACACACATACACACACACACACAATCATAGTTGCCATTCCAACCTTGCTGCCCATCATGGTACTTATTTCCACCATGCCCCTGATGATTAATTGCTGCTGAGTGCCTGTGATTCCTACATCATATCATCTACATGGATATGAGGAATTTCAGTTCTGTAATACTACCTTCTTACATGTGTTATCCACCTACAAAGGATAGTCGGTAGTAAGCTTCTCAGTGATGATGTCTCTCAATGAGACGTCTTCCAAATCATTCTGAATAACATTGTTTTTGGTCTTATATAACTTATCTATTACACCATGCCCATTGCCCTGAGGTTTTTATTACCTCCTGAACAGGTTACAAAATTAGTTATCATATCTCTACTGCATTTAATGTGGGCCATCATTTTATTAAGTTTTCAAGAACCACCCCAACAGTGTATTAAAACTGACTCCAGACTGGTTTTGCATCCAGCTCACTGAGTGACCACCCTGTTCCTCCTGGCCAAGGTTTCAACAGACCTCACCAAAGTGCCATTTCAAATGGAACATGCCATGGAAACTATAATGCTTATGTTTCACAAATTTGCTGGAGATAAAGGCTTCTTAACAAAGTAGGACCTGAGAGTACTCATGGAAAAGGAATTCCCCAGATTTTTGGAAAATCAAAAAGACCCTCTGGCTGTGGACAAAATAATGAACGCTCTAGATCAGTGTGGAAAGGACAAAGTGGCTTCCAGAGCTTCTTTTCACCCATTGCTGGACACACCATTGCATGTAATGACTATTTTGTAGTACACATGAAGCATAAGGGAAAGAAGTATGCAGAATTGAGGAATTAATTCCCCCTATGCTCGTAAGAATTATCCCAAGAGTCATTTAAGGAATCTGCCCCACAGATTCCCTCTGCATTAGGATTTGAAAACCGATTGGAGTTCTTAGAAAATGTACAAATAAAATCCAACTCCCATTTGACAAGTAGGGGAAGAAAAGTCAATTAATTGCAGGTAAGCTTTTAATTTTTATATTGTTTGCATCATCTTGACCTCAATAAACCAATTTCTTTTCTGATATCTTATAAAACAAGCAAACAAACCTGACTCCGGGGAGTCATGTCAACAAAATGGTGGCATGAGACATTATTCCACCTGGGTGCCATTGCCCCACAGAATCTTTGAACAACTAGCAAAAACTGTAAAACCATCTTCCTTAAAACCCAGAAAATAATTAAAGGATTGCAGTAACTGGGGAAGTGCCAGGTCAAGAAAGCACAGCATTAAAAATGTTAGAAGTAGGGCCATGGTGGCTTAGCGGCAGAGTTCTCACCTGCCATGTTGGAGACCACAGTTTGATCCCCGGTGCCTGCCCATGTAAAAATTAATTAATTAATTAATTAATTTTTAGTAGCTCATAGCACTGTTGCTGATCTCTTCTCCCCAGCCCCATCCTGGCATGATGTGGAGTCAGCCTATGCTGTCATTATGGGTCCGTGGCTCAGTTCCAGAGGGAGCAGAGTAATCCCTATACACATATTAGGGTGTCTAATCCATGGAAACTCTTTCCTGTCTTGCCCTCTAAGAACTTGACCTGCAAGCAGAAGCAATTTGCAGATGTCAAAAGCAGTGTAAGAAACTACTAAATCAAAGCAGCCTGGGGCAAAGGCTTACCCCCTTTAAAAGTACAATAGAGGGTGGACCATGGTGGCTCAGTGGGCAGAGTTCTTGCCTGCCAGGTGGAGACCTGGGTTCAGTTCCTGGTGCCTGCCTAAAAAAAAAAAAAAAAAATTAAAGAAGAAATACAATAAATCTCCTAGAATGAGGTGAAAGTCTATTTCATAGAGAGTGAATTCCTTTTAAGGGGGAATTCCTAAGGTCAGGAGCCAGCACATGTCTGGGAAAAGATACAGGCTTAGTAAAGATGTAAAGGACCATGCAGTTCACTTTCACCTTAAGCTAATCTTCTTAATAGGAGGATAAATTCTGAATCAGAGTACCAGCCAATGCAGAGACAATTTGAAGAGCATGAAAGTTGTTCTTTGCTGTGGTTTGTTTGTTCTTTTAGCTCCTGGCATGCAAAGAATTCTCTGTCATGTCACTAGCTGGATACAAGCATAAGGAACAAAGAACTAAGGAAATAAATATCAGAGTTAAATATTTAACTTTAAAATATTAAAATGCACAATATGCAAAAAAAAGATTATAAGACAAAGAAACAAGATAAAAATACAGAGAGAAGACTAGACTTTGGACTTTGGACATACCAGACAAAGATTTTTTTTAAATGATTCTCAATATGCTCAAAGAGAGAAGAGAAAACACAGAAAAAGCTATAGGATATCAGGGAAACAAAAAATGAACAATATGAGAATCTCAATAAAGACAATCATTTTTAAAATGAACCAAACAAATATTGGAGTTGAAGATCACAGTAGCTGAAATGAAAAATTCCGTAGAGGGTTTCAAAAGCAGTTGGAGGTGGCTGAAGAAACATCATGAACTTGAAGACAAGAAAATTGAAATGTTTCAGGCTAAGGAAAAGAAAGAAAAATGAATGAAAGAAGTCAACAGAGCCTAAGAGAGCTGTGGGACACCACCAAGTGTATAAGTATATCCATTAACGGAGTCCTAGAAGTAGAAAAGAGAAAGGGGAAAAAGAAATACTCAAAGAAATAATGGCAGAAAACTTCCCAAATTTAAGGAAAAATATGAATATACAAATTCAAGAAGCCCATTAAATACCAAACAGGATAAAATGGAAGAGGGCCAAGCCCAGACACATTGTAGTAAAACTATCAAATGCCAAGGACAAGGAGAGAGTGCTGAAAACTACAAGAGAAAAGGAATGTGTTGTGTAATGTAGCAGGGAGTCCCAACAAGAATAAGTACCAACTTCTCACCAGAAACCATAGAGGCAAGAAGGCAGTGAGAAAAAGGTGTTTAAAATACTGTGGTAGTTTGGAGCTCTTATGTACCCCAGAAAATGCCATGTTCTTTTAATCCATTCTCGTGGGTCCAGTCCTATTATGTGTGGAACCTTTTGGTTATATTGTTTCAACTGAAATTTGACTATACCAATCCTTTATTGGAGCCCTTTATGAGAGGATAAAAAGCAGAAACAGAGACAGGGTTTAGAGGAAAGCCCTCAAAAGAAGAAAGCAAGGACTCAGAGAAGTTGAAAGAGCTATTGAAACCAGAACCCCGGAGAGAAGGACCAGCAGATGTCACCATATGCCTTCCCATGTGATAGAGGAACTCTGGGTGGGCAGTAGTCTTTACTCAGAGAAGGCATTTTTCTCTTGATGCCTTAATTTGGTCACTTTCATGGCTTTAGAACTGTAGATTTGTTAACTAAGAAATCCCCATTGCATAAGCCAACCCATTTCTGATATATTGCATTCTGGCAACTTTAGCAAACTGAAACAAGTGCTGAAAGAAAACAACTGTTAAGCAAGAATTTACATCTGGCAAGATGGTCTTTCAAAACTCAAAAATATGGGAAATATGACATTCCCAGATAGAGAAAAAGCAAGGGAGTTCATCATCACTAGACCGGCCCTATAAAAAAGGAGTTCTTCAGATTGAAAGGAAATTACACTGCACAATACATCAAAGTGGGTTTTAAAAAATAAAGAAATCCAATACAGGTAACAATACTAGTACTATTGTATTATATATTTTTGTATGTGACTCCATCCTTTATATCTTACAGGATCTAAGATAAATGTGCATAAAAAATAAATGTCTGGTTTTGAACATACCATGCACAAGATACAATTTGTAACAAGTACAGTGAAAAGTTGGGAGGACAAAAGGGTATATACAGTGCATATGCATGCTATAGAAGTTAAGTTGGTATCAAGTTAAATGCAATTGATGTAAATTTAGGAAATGAAATTGAAGCTCCATAATAATCCTAAAGAAAATATATGAAATATTATAAAGAAGGAAATTAGGAGGAATTTAGAATGCTTCACCACAAAAAAATGCATGTAAAAGTAGATATGAATGGAAGAATTGGGGAGCAAAAAGATATAAGACCTACAAAGTCCAGATAGCAAAAAGGTAGAAGAAATTCCTGCATTGTCAGTAGTTACTCTTAGTGGATTAAAATCTCCAATGAAAAAGAAGAGACTGGTAGAATGAATTAAAAATCATGAACCAACTATTGCTGTTTACAAGAGACACAGCTTAAAATCAAAGACACAAGTAGGTTGAAAGTGAATGGGTGTAAATTACATACTTTAAGTAAAAAACTGCTACAAGAAGCAAGGAAGGTCATCATATACTGATAAAGGGGAAAATTCAACAAGAAGACATAAAATATATGCACCAAATGGCAGAGCACCAAAATATATGGAGCAAATATTGACAGATTTGAAGGGAAAAACAGATGGTTCTACAGTGGTAGTGGAAGACTTCAATACACTACTTTCAATAATGGATAGAACACCTAGACAGAAGAGCCAAAGAAAAGAGAAGACTTGAGCAATGCAATAAACCTAATAGGCCTATTCTCTTTTCTCCCCCCCCACATGTATAGTGCACATGAGTCATTCTCCAGAATAGACCATATATTAGGTCATAAAACAAGTCTTAATAAATTTTAAAATATTGAAATCACATAAAGTGTCTTCTATGACCACAATGGAATGAAGCTAGAAATCAATAACAGAGGGAGAATTGGAAAATTCACAAATATGTGGAAATGCAACACCCACAAACAATAGGGTAACAGATCAAGGATCTAGAAAAGGGAGAACAAATTAAACCAAAACTAAGCAGAAGGAAGTAGTTAACAAACAATGGAGCAAAGATATATGGCATAAAGAATAGTAGAGAGAATCCCAAAGCCCAGAATTGATTGTTTGAAAAGTTAAATAAAATCAGCAAACCTTCAGCTAGACTGATAAAGAGTGAGGTTGCAAAAATTAAAATTGTAAATGGAAGGGCAGACCAACTGCTAACCCCACAGAAATCAAAAGGATTATAAGAGGATATTATAAATGACAGTACATCAACAAATTAGATAACCCAGATGAAATGGACAAATTCTTAGAAATACTTTAACTACATTGACTCAAGAAGAAATCGAAGATCTCAACAGAAAAATAACAACTAAAGAGATTGGATCAGTAATCAAATACATTCCAATAAAGAAAAGCCCAGGACCAGATGGCTACAGTGGACAATTTTACCACATACCAAGAAGAATTAGCATGCATCCTGCTCAGACTCTTCCAAATAATCAAAGAGATGTGAATACTTCCTAATTCACTCTATGAGGCCAATATCACCCTAAAACTGAAGCCAGATAAAGAGATCATGAGAAAAAAATTATCATCCAATAGCCTTATGAATGTAGATGCAAAAATCCTCAACATAATACAAAGCATACCAAATTCAACAGTATATTAAAGGATTATATACCATGATCAAGTGAGATTTATCCCAGGTATGCAAGGGGTGTTTAACATAAGAAAATCAATTAATGTAAGACACCACATTAATAGAAGGAAGGTTAAAAACCATATGATTGGGTCCCTGGACCAGGTAAATCCTGAAAGACAGAGGGCCCAACCTCTCCAGAAGATCAACTAGTTTCATCCCCCTTTCCCATATTATCAACAGCCCCTTTCAACATGAAAAAGTTAGAATGGGCAAAGCTCATATATCCCTAAAGAGTGGGAGAGAGATCAAAGGTGATGGTGAGTTATACAGAGAAGTTATGGTTTAACAAATGAGTATGATTGCTGAATCATTATACTGATTTTTTTTTAGTCTCCAGTAGCTTAGTGCAGCTAGAAGTAAAAGCCTAAAATTGTGGAATTGGAACCCATACAAAACTCTGAAATCTGTTCTACAACTAATTGCTTCAGTGTGGTTTGAAATTTATTGCTTTTTTGTATATATGTTATTTTTCACAAAAAAGTCAGTTGTGACAATAAATGCACAGCTATATGATGATATTGCAGACCATAAAAATTAAGAATAATTTTAAAAACACATGATTATCTCAATTGACTCAGAAAAGGCATTTGACAAAACCCCAACACCTCTTCTTGATAAAAACACTCAGAAAATCAGGAATAAGATCAGGAACAAGAAAAAGGATGCCTGCTGTCACCACTGCTATTCAGCATTGTACTGGAGGTTCTAGTGAGAGCAGTTGGGTAAGAAAAAAAAATAAAAGGCATCAAAATTGAAAAGAAATAAGGAAAGCTTCCCCTATTTGCAAATGAGATGGTCTTATATCGAGAAAATCCTGAAAATTCTACAAAAAAACTACTAGAGATCATAGATTCAGCAAATAGCAAGCTATAAGATCATCATAGAAAAATCATCAGTGTTTCTATACACTAGTAATGAGCAATCTGAGGAGGAAATCAAGAAGAAAAATCCATTTATAATGCTGACTGGTAGAATGCAATATACCAGAAATGGGCTGGCTTTTAAAAAGAGGAATTTAATAAGTAAGAAGTCTACAGTTCTAAGGCCATGAAAATGTCCCAACTAAAGCAAGTCTATAGAAATGTCCAATCTAAGGCGTCCAAAGAAAGATACCTTGATTCAAGAAGGTTGATGAGGTTCAGGGTTTCTCTCTCAAGTGGAAAGGCACATGGTGAACACTGTCAGCACTTATGTCTCATCTGGAAAGGCACATGGCAAACACAGTGGCATCTGCTGGTTTTCTCTCCAGGCTTCTTGTTTCATGAAGCTCCCTGGGAGAGGTTTTCCTTCTTCATCTCCAAAGCTCACTGGCTGGTGGACTCTCTGCTTCTCGTGGCTATGCCATTCTGAAGCTTTCCCCAAAATGCTTTCTCTTTTAAAGGATTCCAGTAAAATAATCAAGACCCACCTGGAATAGGTGGAGACAAGTCTCCACCTAATCGAGTTTAATACCCACATTTGATTGAGTCAGATCTCCATGGAGATAATCTGATTACAGTTTCCAACATACAGTACTGATTAGGGATTAGAAGAAATGGTTGCTTCCATATGATTGATTAGGATTAAAACATGGCTTTTCTAGGGTACATACATCCTTTCAAACTGGCACAAATACCAACTAAGAAAATAAAATATCCAGGAATAAATTTAACCAAGGATGTAAAAAGCTTATACAAAGAAAGCTGCATATGATTGAAATTTATTTGATATGAAGAAATCAAATAAGACCTAAGTAAATGGAAAAATTTTCCTGGTTCATGGATTAGATAATGAAATATTATTAAGATGTCAATTCTATCCAAAGCAATTTGCAAACTTGACACACTCCCAATCAAAATTCCAACAGCCTTCTTTGCAGAAATGGAAAAGTCAATAATCGAATTTATATCAAAGTGTAGGAAGCCCTGAAGAGCCAAACCATCTTGAAAAAGAAGAATGAAGTTGGAGGATGCACACCTCATGATTTCAAAACTTGATACAGTGGTACAGTAATCAAAACAGCATATTACTGACACAAGGACAGACATAAAAACTAATGGGATTGAATAGAGTTTAGAAATAAGTGCTCACATCTATTATGAATTGATTTTTTATATGCATGCTGTTCCACTCAGTGGGGCAAAAATAGTCTCTTTTGCAAATGGTCCTGGGAAAATTGGATATCCATATACAAAAGAGTGAAGATGGACCCCTATTTCACACCATATGCAAAACTTAACTCAAAATGGATCAAAGACCTAAATATAAAAACCAAACTATAAGACTTCTACCATCTTCAGGACCTTGTATCATGGAATTTTTTATTCAGACTTTACACCTGTTCTAGTTTGTAAGCTGCCTGAATGCAGTATACCAGAAATGGAATGGCTTCTTAAAAAGGGAATTTATTAGTTTACATGTTTACAATTCTAGGCTGCAAAAATGTCCAAATTAAGGCAAGTCTATAGAAATGTCCAATCTAAGACACTAACAAGTGGTTACCTTCACTCAAGAAAGTTCAATGAAGTTCAGGGTTTCTCTCACAATGAGAAAGACAAATAGTGAACATGACGATGTCTTCTAGCTTTCTCTCCAGGCTTCTTGTTCCATCAAGCTCCCCCAGGGGCATTTTCCTTCTTCATGTCCAAAGGTTTCTGGCTGCATGGGCTCTCATGGTTCCCATGGCTCTCATGGCTCTCCAGTTTTCTCCAAAATGTTTCCCCTTTTAAAGGATGTCAGTAAACTAATCAAGACCCACCTGGAATGAGTGGAGTCATATCTCCTTTTAATCAAAGTTTAATAACCATGATTGGAGTAAGTCACATCTCTGTGGAGATAATCTAATCAAGTTTCTAACCTACAGTGCTGAATAGGGATTAAAGGAAACAGCTGCCTCCACAGGACGGATCAGGATTAAAACATGGCTTTTCTACAGTACATAATCCTTTCAAACTGGCTCAACACCCGATACATAAACAAAAGAAAAAAAATAGTTAAATGGGACTTCATCAAAAGTAAAAACATGGGCATCAGAGTACTTTCTCAAGAAGCTAAAAAGATAGCCTACAGAATGGGAAAATGTATTTGGAAATCACATATCCAGTAAGTGTTTTATATCCAGAATATAAAAGGAAATCTTACAACTAAACAACAAAAAGACAAACAATCCAATTTAATCATGGGCAAAAGACTTGAATAGATATTTCTCCAAATGAGACTCTAAATGGCCAAAAAGCACATAAAAATATGCTCAACATCAACATTTAGTGAAATGCAGATCAAAACCAAAATAGATACCATTTCATACAAGTACTTTTTAAAAATGACAAATAAGTGTTAGAGAAGTGTGCTGGTTTGAAGCTATTATGTACCCCAGAAAAGCCATGTCATTTAATCCTCATTCAATTTTGCTGAGTGGGACCTTTCTGATTGTTTCCATGGAGATGTGATCCACCCAATTGTGGGTGGTAACTTTTGATTAGATGGTTTCCATGGAGGTGTGTTTCCACCCATTCAAAGCGGGGTTGCTTACTGGAACCCTTTAAAAGGGAACCATTTTGGAAAAAACTTTAGAGAATCTCACAGCCAGAGACCTTTGAAGATGAAGAAGGAAAATGTTGCCAGGGGAGCTTCCAGAAAGTCATGGCCCCTTAATCAATTCCCAGACTTGAGATAGTTTACAGAGCCCCTCAAATGAAGGAAAGGGAAGGTATCTTTGGGGAAGGACCCTTTTACACTGCCCAAAATTTAGATTGTTAACCTTCCTCCTAGCCTTCCCCAAGGAGACCGACAGGGTGACTCTGCCCTGGGGGTGTCATGGTCAGGTTCATGTGTCAACTTGGCCAAGTGGTGGTACCTTTTTGTGTGGTTGGTCAAGTGCTGGGCTGTCTGTTGCGATGAGGACATTTCATAGAATTAAATCATGATCATGTCAGCTGCATCCACAGCTGATTCCATTTGTAATCAGCCAAAGGGGAGTGTCTTCTGCAATGAGTGATGCCTAATCTAATCACTGGAAGCCTTTTAAGGAGGATTTAGAAGAGACAGGCTGTTCCTGCTTTGACTGGCGAGCCTCTCCTATAGAGTTTGTCCAGACCCTCCATCAGAATCATCAGCTTCACAGCCTGCCCTGTGGATTTTGGACTCTGCGTTCCCACAGTCACGTGAGACATTTTTATAAATTTTATATTTGTGAGTGTTTCCTGTTGATTCTGTTTCTCTAGAGAACCCTAACTAATACAGGATAAAAGGAAATAATCAGATATTTCAGGGATTATTAGACACTGACTCAGAAGTGACATTAATTCCCAGAGACCCGAAACATCACTCTGATACACCAGTCAGAGTAGGGGCTTATGGAGGTCAGGTGATTGGAGTTTTAGCTCAGATCCATCTCACAGTGGGTCCAGTGGGTCCCCAGACCTATTCTGCGGTCATTTCCCCAGTTCCAGAATGCATAATTGGAATTGACATACTCAGCAACTACCAGAATCCCCACGTTGGTTCTCTGACTCATGGAGTGAGGGCTATTATGGTAGGAAAGGCCAAGTGGAAGCCACTAGAACTGCCCCTACCTAGCAAAATAGTGAATCAGAAGCAATACTGTATTCCTGGAGGGATTACAGAGATTGCCATTCTCATAGGTGTGAGATGATAACTCATTGCGGTTTTTTATTTGCATTTCCCTAATAGCCAGTGAAGTTATGCATCTTTTAACACGCTTTTGAGCCACTTGTATTTCCTCTTCAGAAAAGTTTCTGTTCATGTCTTTTGCCCATTTTTAAATTGGGTTGTTTTTCTTCTTGTTGTTGAGTTGTAGGGCCTCTTTATATATTCTGGATTTTAAACCCTTATCTGTTACGTGATGTGTGAATTTGAAGCTGTTTTGTACCCCAGCAGAGCCATGTCTTTTTACTGATCCAATCTTGTGGGGGGCAGCCATGTTTCTTTTAATCCTGATTCAGTATTGTAGATTGGAAACCCTTTGATTTGATAGTTTCCATGGAGATGTGACACATTCAATTGGGGGTGTGACCTTTTGATTAGATGGAGATGTGACTCCACCCATTCAAGTGGAGAGCAGACACCTAGATTCAGGTGCTTGGAGATGCAGAGCCCAGCAGACATCCCCATGTGCCTTCCCATGAGATGGTAAGAAAGCCAGAACTCTGAGTTGTGTCCCAGAGGAGCTAAGTGAAAGCCCATAGATGTTTAGAGAGGAACTGTTGGTATCAGAAACTGGAAGCAATGTAACTGGGAACAAAGACCAGCAGATATCTGCCATGTTAATTTAAAGGCAATGTCCCATGATACTTAGCTTAGGAAATGTCCAAACTAAAGTGGAAAATGCAACCTAGTTGCTTCCTGTAGCTTGCAGTAAACTGTGACAGGAAAGAGATAAGTTGCAAACTGAACTCTTGGGTACAAAGAAAACAAAAATTGATGGGCTGGAAAATTCTGGGCTTTCAGAAAGTAAGACTGCAAGGAATAAGGCCCCATGTGAGGATTTAATCAAATATGGAGCCAGTAGCCATTTCAGAAAAAGCCAGGATGGGAAACCGAGCTATCTAGAAAGGATTTGTGGAAAGTCCTTGTGCTGGTTTGAAAGGATTTATGTACCCTAGAAAAGCCATGTTTTAATCCTAATCAGTCATGTGGGAGAAATGGTTTCTTCTAATCCTTATTCAGTATTATAGGTTGGAAACTTGATTAACTTATCTCTGTGGAGATGTGACTCAATCAATGGGTATATTGCATTCTGGCTGGGTATTAAACTTGATTAGATGGAGACGTGTCTCCAGCCATTTTATGTGGGTCCTGATTAGTTTACTGGAATCCTATAACATTTTCAAAAAAAATTCAGAATGATCAGAGAACAAGGAGAGAGTTGCAGAACCAAGATAGAAGGATGAGAGAATCAGAGTCCACCAGCCAGTGACGTTTGAAGATGAACAAGGAAAATGCATCCCAGGAGTTACATGAAGCAAGAGGCCTGGAGAGAAAGCTAGCACCATGTTTGCCATGTGTCCTTCCAGCTGAGAGAGAAACATTGAACATCATTGGCCTTCCTGAACCAAGGTATCTTCCCCTGGATGCCTTTGCTTGGACATTTTCATGGCCTTAGAACAGTAAACTTACAACTTATTAAACTGACCTTTTTAAAAGTCATTCCATTTCTGGTATATTGCCTTCTGGAAGCTAACAAACTAGAACAGTCTGTTGTCTGATGGCTTTGATCCCTGTGTGCTACATGGAAAATCAACAATTTTTTGTGTGTGAGATCTGTGTAAATGGAACAACTACCAATCTGGACTAAAAGACACATAAAATGGACAGATTGAAGGAAAAATGTCATCCAAGGCAGAACCATAGAAGCTAAGGTCTGAAGCCAAGAAATCTTGGGCCAGGAGAGTGGAAAAAAATAGTGCACCCACCTATCCATATGGAAAGGGTGAGTTTGCCTGCAGGGGGAAGGTCTCTGCTTTATTCCTAAAGAAGAGTTTTGCCACCTCAGGCCTCAGAGAGGGTGGAGCAAATTCTCCTGGGAGTAGGGGGAGCCTGGTGATCATCCCCTTGTTTTGAGGCAGTTGAATGTGTACCCCTGAGATGCTCATGCTTTTCTAGGAAGCTGTCCATTTCATCTAAGTTATCTAGTTTGTTAGCATATAGTTGCTCATAATTTCCTCTTATTATCTCCTTTATTTTTGTAGGGTCAGTAGTCATGTCTCCCTACTATTTCTGATTTTATTTATTTGCATCTTCCCTTTCTCTCTTTTCTTTCCTTCTTTCTTTCTTTTTTTTCCTTTTTATTTTTTGTCAGCCTAGCTTAGGGTTCATTGATTTTCTTGAAGAACTAATTTCTGTCTTTGTTGATGCTATTGTTTCATGTCCTCAATTTCATTTATTTCTGCTCTAATCACTATTGTTTCTTTCCTTCTGTTTGTTTTGGAGTTAGTTTGCTATTCTTTCTGTATTTCCTCCAGATGAGCAGTTAATTCCTCAATTTTTTTCTCTTCTTTTTCAACACAGGCATTTAGGGCAGTAAATTTCCCTCTCAGCACTGTCTTTACTGCATTCTATAAGTCTTAATATGTTGTGTTTTCATTTTCATTTGCCTCAAGATATTATTGATTTCTCTTGTAATTTCCTCCTAGATCCACTGGTTGTTTAAGAGTGTGTTGTTCAGCCTCCTTGTATTTGAGAATTTTCTGATCCAAGAAAGTGTTTTATATCATTTTGATCTTTTTAAATTTATTGACAGTGGCTTTATGACCCAACACGTGGTCTATCCTGGAGAATAATCCATGAGCACTTCAGAAAAATGTGTATCCTGATTTTGTGTGGCTAATGTTCTGTAAATGTCTGTTAAGTCTAGTCCACTTGTCATACTATTTAAAATTTCTGTTTCCTTATTGATCCTCTGTCTAGATGTTCTATCCATTGATGAGAGTGGTATATTGACTTCTCCAACTATTATTGTAGAGGTATTTACTTCTTTCCTCAGTGTTTGCCTCATGTATTTTAGGGCATTCTGGCTCAGTGCACAAATATTTATGATTGTTCTGTCTTCTTCATGAATTGTCTTTTTTATTAGTATATAGTGTCCTTCTTTGTCTCTTTTAATTGTTCTACATTTGAAGTCTAATTTTTCTGATATTAGTATAGCTACTTCCTGCTTTTCTCCAGCTATTGCTTTTTTCCATGCCCTTTGTCCACTTCTTGATCAAGGATTAGCCTTAGATTGGAGGAAGTTTATAAGTAGACTTTTCTCTTCCTACCCCTTATCTTCCTACTTTCAGAACCTTTCCCATGATTTTCCAGACATGCTGGCAGTACCAACCTGTTTCCTCTGACTCCTCAAATCAGTCAAAACTACAGCTTTCATCTTGAGTTCCAGCCACCACATGCAGTGAAGACTGGGAAGTCCTGTAAGGCGAAAAGCCATGTAAATGCAGAATCAGAGTGCAGCTCCCTTCTTTCAAGTCTCAGTTCCCTTTCAGTTTCTGCCTACATTTAGTTGTTATTTGGTGCCTTCAAATTATTGTTTTTATAACTTTCCAATTAATTGTTATGTATGGGAAGATTAACACAATACAAGCTACTTTACCAAAAGTGTGATATGCATCATATTTTTTAATTTAAATTTTGTAGATGGATTATTCCTTTTTTTCTCCTCTTGTTCTTGTTTCATGAATGTGATCAAGATGTTTTCTTATTTGTCTGAGAATAGAGTGTGGGTTTTATGCAGTTATTTCCTGCTTCCTACACGTTTTTACTCTAAGTTACTTTTTTTACTTCAGCTTTTCAGAGTGTCAGGATAGGAATATTTGGTCTTTGCAGGTGCATTCATGTGAGAGTGAGGTATTAAAAAAAGAGAACTGAAATCTCCTTGTTCACAGAGTGATGTCTGTGAATATCACTGCACACAATGATTGGTCATTTCATTATAGACCTTCAAATGTCAATATTTCTATATCTTTTATCTTATGAGTATCTGTTTTTCCAGAGAGGAGTTTTCTAAGCTCCTGCCTTAAGAATGTGAGCTTGCCATCTAACATTATTAGAGCCAAGTTGGGGAAGGAAGCTAGTATGGTGTCCTGGTTTGAAACTGTTGTGTACCCCAGAAAAGCCATGTTCTTTAATCTTAATTCAATATTGTTGGGTGGGTTCTTTTTTATTAAGTTGTTTCTACAGAGATGTGACCCAATCATTTGTGGGTAAAACCTTTTGATTAGGTGTTTCCATGGAGATGTATCTCTGCTCATCAAGATGTGTCTTCATCTGCCTACTAAAGTCCTTTAAGAGGAAATCATTTTGGGAAAAGCTTCAGAGCCCAGACAACCAGAGATCTTTAAAGATGCAGAAAGAAAATACCTCTGGGGAAGCCATTTGAAAGGAGAAGCCAGGAGAGAAAGCTAGCAGAAATTGCCATGTGCCTTCTCAGCTAATATAGAAACCCTGAACATCATCGGCCCTTTCTTGAGTCAAGGTATCTTTTTCTGAATGCCTTAATTTGAACATTTTTATAGCTTTACAACTATAAACTTGTGACTTAATAAAGTCCCTTTATAAAAGCCAACCCATCTCTGGTATATCACATTCTAGAACTTTAACAAACCAAAACATATGGTAACCATTGAGTACGTAGATTTTCCATAATTCACCTGTTTTTAGGACATGGACTTCATCTGAATCTGGTGTCTCTGAGTTCAGAATCTAACCTCTTCAGAGAGTAAATCTCTGGTCTTCTGCGTGGCTGAGGATGGGAAGCCGGGTTTTTCCAGTCCCATTAGAGGAGATGGGTTAAGAATGTTGAGATTAGGGACTAAACCAAACAACAGTTTCTACAAGTATCAATCACAGTGAGAATTATGCAGAGAAGAGAGAATCAATGGATTGTCTGGTCCCTAATCCTACCTGGGTATATCTGTAACAAGGCAAGGCGTTCCCTTTAAGGTATTTTCTTGTTGTAGGACAGAAAATGGAATTGGTCTTCAGAACCAAGAAAGGAAATTTATTTTTGCCCTTAGAGCAGAAACATAGAAACAACAAAAGAGAGAATCATATTAGTCACAGCAGTAGTTAAGTCTAAAAATTCCTTAAGACTTAGCTACTCTGGCACTAAGACACCCTTGAGAAAAGGCATAGCTTAGAGAAAATATTTGTATGCATGTATTTGTGTGTGTCCAGCCTCAAAAATCTGAGTCTAGTTTTTTTTTTTTTTTTTGCATGGCCAGACACCAGGAATCGATCCCTGGTCTCCAGCATGGCAGGCAAAAACTCTGCCTGCTGAGCCACAATGGTCGGCCTTGAGCCTAGTCTTTTGGTACATGAAGACCTGGCTGAGCCAAGGTGGGGAAGTGAAGCTGAGTGCCTTGTCTACATGAAAGGCACTCACAGGCTCATAAACTGAGCATGGCTTGCTCTGGGCAAGGCCAGGTTTTCAGAAAAGGGCCATGCCCGGTTTCCTACAGTCTGCCCAGCAATGAATAAGGAGTGTGTCACCTAAGTGTTTCAACAGTGACAACAAAGGTGGTATAGGGGTGCTGTGTTGCCTTTGTTTTAATAAGCATATACTGTGCCAGTACTATTAGTAATAGCTAAAGAGAATGTGAATTCCTTAGTTGAATGATCAGAGAATTGTTACCAGAGCTAATCTCCAAGTCAGAATGAGCTTTCCTAGAGGTGGTGGGTTTATCAGCAAAGAGAACATTCTGGAGAGAGAAGAAAGGAATAGAGGCATTTAATTTGAAAATTAAAAGGAATGTCACCTTGTTTTGTATTCTAGGCTGATAAGAGATATGTTGGCTACATATTGAGTATAGGGCAAAGATAGCCACGTGCAGTCAGTCCAGTAAATATTCTTGACGTTAAATTCTGAGCAGGACTTTTAAGAGGATGAAGTTTGTGATTCTTTAAAGATAAAAAGGGTAGTAGTATAAAATTAAATTCTGGGCGCAGAATGTTAACGGCATCTTAAGATGGCCACCAGGCGGCCGTTTCCCAACTGCAGAAAAGATGTGGAATGTGCCACTACCTCCTGGCCTAAATGAAAGTTATGTTGAGTCAAATTCTGAAGATGAAGCAAAAATAGGGAACTCAGATTTAACTTACAGGAAGATAACGATCAGGCCACTAGAAAATCAGAAATTTCAGATTTCCTTACAATTGGACAAAAAAAGTGAAACAGGGGCAAATGGCAATGCATATGAAGAGTGTGCATCTGGAATTTCATTAAATATCAAGAAGTGCATAAAAAAAGCATTCTGAATAGAAAAACTCAGCCTCAAGATTCAGGAAGAAAAAAAAGAATACTCCAGGAAAGATAAATTGAAGAATGGGGAGGCACCTTATAGTGAACACTCACCAAATGAAACCCACTCAATACTTTGGAGTTAAATGATAGATTTGTGTTAGGGACAATTAAGGTAGCATATATAGATTCCACCCTCAGCAATGCCAAAAACATGCAACATGGCCGCCAGGGCTAATACAAAAATAGCCTAAACCACAATCAACCTTCTTTACGGAAGTACTAGCGGTTCGTGCCAAAAGTACAAAACCGCGCCAAAAGTACTAACCTTACAAACTGCCTTTTACCCTAGCAACAGCAGCAACCAATCCCAGTAATCTGCCCTCCAGCCTAGCAACAGCAGCAACCAATCCCA
>PVIY010014307.1:0-56708 GCA_004026745.1 Myrmecophaga tridactyla | reverse complement strand
AAAGTATCTCTTTGGAATTTTGATTGGTATTGTGTTGAATCTGCAGATCAATTTAGGTAGAACTGACATCTTAATACCATTTAACCTTCCAATCCTTGAGCATGGAATATGTTTCCATCTATTTAGATCTTCTTTGATTTCTTTTAGCAATATTTTATAGTTTTCTGTGTAAAATTCCTTTACATTTCTGTTAAGTTTATTCCTAGATACTTGATTCTTTTAGTTACTATTTTGAATAGAACTTTTTTCTTAATTTTCTCCTCAGTTAGGTCATTACTAGCGGATAGAAATATTACTGATTTTTGCACTTTAATCTTGTATCCCACCACTTTGCTGAATTAGTAGCTTTGTCATAGATTTCTCAGAATTTTCAAAGTATAAGATCATGTCATCTACAAATAATGAATGTTTTACTACTTCCTTTTTGATTTGGGTGCACTTTATTACTTTTTCTTGCCAGATTACTCTAGCTAGAATTTCTAGCACAGTGTTGAATAATAATGTTGACAGTGGCCGTCCTTGTTTCATTCCCAGTCTTAAGGAGAATTCTTTCAATCTCTTGCCATTATGATGCTGGCTGTGGGTTTTTCATATATGCCCTTTATCATATTGAGAACGTTTCCTTCAATTCCTAACTTCTGAAGTGTTTTTATCAGAAAAAGATACTGAAATTTATTGAATGCTTTTTCAGCATCAGTTGAAATGATCATTTGATTTCCCCCTTCCAATTGTGTTAATGTATTGTATTACATTGACTTATTTTCTTGTATTGGACCACTTTTACATGCCTGATGTAAACCTCAGTTGGTTGTGGTATATAATTCTTTTCATGTGTTATTGGATTTGATTTGCAAGCATTTTGTTGAGAATTTTTGCATCTATATTCATTAGGGAGATTGGCCTGTAGTTTTCCTTTTTATCTGGTTTTTGTATTAAAGTGATATTAGCATCATTGTGGTAGTTATATTCAGTTGTCAGTTTGGCCAGGTGAAGGTACCAAGTTCTGTTGCTTTGGACATGAGCCAATGGTATGTGATATTCATCTGTTGCTCAATACATCTGCATTCGGCTAAGAGGCATGCCTGCTGTATTGAATGATGTTTGATTTAATTGGCTGGTGCTTAAATGAGAGAGCTCAGTGTAGCAAAGCCTAAGCAGCTTGGCGTACCTTATCTCAGCACTCACAGCTCAGTCCAGGCCTTTGGAGATGCAGAAAGAAATCACCCTGGGGAAAGTTGTTGGAACCCAGAGACCTGGAGAGAAGGCCAGCAGAGACCAACCTGTGCCTTCCCACATAAGAAAGAACCTCAGTTGAAAGTTAGCTGCCTTTCCTCTGAAGAACTAATGAAATAAATCTCCTTTTATTAAAAGCCAACCTGTCTCTGGTGTGTTCCATTCTGGCAGCTAGCAAACTAGAACAATCATAAAATGAGTTAGGCAGTGTTCCTTTTTCCTCAATTTTTGGAAGAGTTTGAGCAGGATTGGTATTAGTTGTTTTTAGAATGTTTAGTAAAATTCTCCTGTGAAGCTACATGGCCCTGGGCTTTTCTTTGTAGGAAGATTTTTGAAGATTGATTGAATCTCTTTATTTGTGATTGGTTTATTGAGATCTATTTCTTCTTGAGTCAGTGTAGGTTGTTTGTGTGTTTCTAGGATTTTGTCCATTTCATCTACATTGTCTGTTTTGTTGGCATATAGTTGTTCATAGTATGCTCTTATGATTTTTTTTTTTTATTTCTTCAGGGTCTGTGGTAATTGTCACCTTCGCATTTCTGATTTAGTTTATTTGCATTCTCTCTCTTTTTTTTCTTTGTCAGCCTAGCTAGGGGTCCATGCATTTTGTTGATTTTATGAAAAAGAGCCAACTTTTGGTTTTATTGATTCTTTCTGTTGTATTTTTTGTTCTCCAATTTATTTATTTCTGATTTATTCTTTGCTATTTCTTTTCTATTTTCTTTGGAGTTAGTTTGCTGTTCTTGCTCTAGTTTCTCCAGGTGAGCAGTTAAGTCCTGCTCTTTCTTTTTAAATATGGGCATTTAGGGCGATAAATTTCCCTCTCGGCATTGCCTTTGCCACATCCCATAAGTTCTGATATGTTTTATTCTCATTTTCATTCATCTCTAAATATGTACTAGTTTCTCTTGCAATTTCTTCTTTTACCCACTGATCATTTAAGAAAGTGTTATTTATTCTCAATATATTTGTGAACAGTCTGATTCTTTGATGGTTATTGATTTCCAACTTTGTAGTTCTTGTGGTCAGAGAAAATTGTTTGAATGATTTCAATCTTCTTAATTTATTAAGACCTGTTTTGTGTCCCAGCATATGATAGTTCCTGGAGAATGTTACATTAGCACTAGAGAAGAATTTATATCCTGGTGCTTTGGGGTGTAACAATCCATACGTGTCTTTTAGGTCTAATTCATTTAGTTTAGGTTTAGGTTCTCTATTTCCTTATTTATCCTCTGTCTGGTTGCTCTATCTATAGAGGACAGTGGCATTTTGAAGTCCCCTGCTAAAATTGTTGAAACGTCTATTGCTCCCTTCTGTTTTGCCAGTGTTTGCCTCATGTACTTTGGAGCTCCTTGATTGGGAGCATAAACATTTATGATTATATCTTCTTGGTAAATTGTCCCTTTTATTGACATAAAATGTCCTTCCTTGTCTCTTAAGACATCTTTATATTTAAGGTCTATTGTACCTGATATCAGTAATGTTACTTCTGCTTTCTTTTTTACACCTTGCATGGAACGTCTTTTTTCCATCCTTTCACTTTCAAACCTATTTGTATCCTTGGGTCTAAGATGAGTCTCTTGTAAGTAGCATACAGATGGTTCACATTTTGTAATCCATTCTTGCCAGTTTGTATCTTTTAATTGGCGAGTTTAGTTGGTTAACATTCAAAGTGATTACTGTAAAGGCGGTTCTTAAATCTACCATCTTATCCTTTGGTTTTTATTCGTCAGATCTATATATTCTTTTCCCTCTCCCTTTTTTGTCCTTTAAGATGCCCTTACTGATATGCTTCCATATTGTGCCCTTCTCTAGATCTCCCTGCCTTTTCTCTTTTATCAGCTGACACAACTCCATTTAGTATTTTTGCTGGGCAGGTCTCTTGTAAACAAATTCTCTTAGCAATTGTTCATCTGTGAAAATTTTAATCTCTCCCTTACTTGTGAAGAACAAATTTTCTAGATAAAAGATTTTTTGCCAAAAGTTCTTCACTTTCAGAATATTAACTATATTATACCACTGCCTTCTCATATCCATTTTCCCTGTTGAGTAGTCCAAACTAGTCTTATGTGACTTCCCTTGTATGTGGTGAATTGCTTTTCTCTTGCTGGTTCCAGGACTTTCTGTTTCTCTTCAGCATTTGACATTCTGATTAGTATGTGTCTTGAACTGAGTATATTTGGATTAATTCTATTTGGGTTTCATCGAGATTCTTTGATTTTCATATTTATGTCTTTTATAAAAAGTTGGGAAATTTCCCCCATTATCTCCTCAACTAATCTTCCTAACCCTTTACTCTTCCTTTCTCCTTCTGGGACACTGATAATTCTTATATTTGTGTGCTTCATGTTGTCCATCATTTCCCTGAGCTTCAATTCCAACTTTTCCATCTATTTTTTGCCATTCATTCTTTTGTGTGTTCAAATTCAGTTGTTCTGTCTTCTAGTTCGGAAAAATAACAAGATTTCTTTTGCCTCTTCAAACCTGCTGTTGTGTGTCTAGACCGTATTTTTAATTTGGTTTACAATATCTTTCATCTCTGTGAGATCTGTTGTTTTTCTATTTATTCTCTCAAATTCTTCTTTATGCTATTCTAGTATCTTCTTGATATCCTTTATGGCATGAAGCCAACCCACTGAATTTATTTAGGAGACTTGCACGTACATCTTTGAATAGCTCCAATTTCTGTGTCTCCTCATATGTTTTAATTTGGTCATTTGGCTGGGCAATATCTGCCTGCATCTTCATGTGCTTTGCGATATTCTGTTGGCTGTAAGGCATTTGATTATCTTGATAGGGTTATTTTGAAAGTTGATTTCCCTTGCTCATCTAAGATTTTGTATCTATTTGGGTTTGCGTTGAAGGTCTATTGTTCTTTGTCAGTAATTCCCCACCAAACCAAGGCCCAGACCTGTTTCAGGATACGCAACACTACTCAAAGATCTGTTGAAAGCTGGATAGTTGGGCATTTTGCCAGACTATACTTTCCACGTCTCCCCAGCTGATGGTGCTCTTGGATGACATCTTCACCTCAGGTCCACCTCTCCCTGACCGCAGCAGCCAGATCAGCAGCATGGAGACCGGTACAGTTCCAGTGAAGGCTTATGGACTTGGTGCAGACTAAAAGCTGCCAACCCCAGCCAGGGCTTGGGGGTGGGCAGTGTGCACTTTGGTGGAGAATCTGCTTGTGGGTCTGGTGCTCTTCAGACTCCCGCTTGGAGTGTCCTTGGGCTGTGGGACTGAGTATTTCAGCTGCCCCTGCGCTCAGTCAACATGGAAGTATCTGGTGGTGTTACACAGTTCAGCTCGCTTCTTCAGCTGCACTTCTCTGCCCATGCATGCCTGAGGCCTCCAGGGCTCTGTGGGGAATGAGAAGTGGTAGTGGGACCCAGTGAGTCTCTTTCACTGACCAATTGTCATACCAGCTCCATTCTGTGTCTCCCCTTCCTCCCAAAAGAAGGGTCCCCAGTCTCTGCCAAAAACCAGGTGTCCACAGCAGCCTGCCTTGGATCAGGGACAGGTACTCTGCACTGGCTGGAAGGTCTCTGTGTGCAGTCAAACCAATTGGGCTGGCTTCCCCAAGTGTTTTAGTTTGCTAAAGCTGTTAGAATACAATTATACCAGAAGTAGAACAGCTTTTAAAAAGGGAATTTCTTAAGTTGCAAGTTTACCGTTCTAAGGCTGTGAAACGTCCAAATTAAGGTACCAACAAGAGGTTACCTGCGCTCGAAAAAGGCTGAGGCCATCCAGAACACCTTTGTCAGCTGTGAAGACATGTGACTGGTGTCTGCTGTGGTCTTTGGCTTCTGGACACCTCTCTTAGCTGGAAAGGCACATGGCGGTGTCTTCCTAGCTTTCTCTGCTCATTTCATAAGTCTTTCCTGTGCATGTTTTCCTTCTGCATGTCTTAGGTCTCTGGCTGTGTGGGCTCTAATGCTTCTTCCAAAATATTTCCCTCTTAAAGAACTCCAGTAAACAACCCCACTTTGAGTGAGTGGAGACACAGCTCCATAGAAACCTAATCAGAAGGTCCCACCCATAACTGGGTGGGTCACATCTCCATGAAAACAATTAAAATGAGCCCATCCAGCAAGATTGAATCATGATTCAAGAACATGGCTTTTCTGGGATACACAACAGTTTCAAACTAGCACAACATGGGAGTTCCCAGCTGTGAGGCTGGGATCTCCCGAGCTAGCTGCTAAGGCAGGGAGGAGTACAGGAGTGCCTGGCACCTTCAGGACCTATTCCTTCTGTTCACTGCTGCTTATGCCAGGTGGAGCCACAACTGAGCACATTCATCCCATTCTCTCCATCCCAATTTCTGTGCTTTTTCATCCAGGACCTTCCTGTATAGTGTAGAAGACCCTCTTTGTCACTTTACCCTGAAACTGCTATCCCAGTCATTTTCCTGTCACTTTTCTAGTTATTCTGTGGAGAAGAAGTTAACTTAGCCTCTCTTCTTCCACCATCTTCCTGGAAGTAGTGACAGTCTTTATTTAAGCTGTACCATGTTGGTCTGAGAAGTGCTGGTAGCATCTCTTGTAGGTGGTCAGACCTTAAACTAATGTCATGTTTTCAGCAAGTTTCTTTCATTGCAATTTACATGCAACCTAACCCAGATTGGGTGAAGCAACAAAGAGACTTTTTGGGGTCACATGGATGAAAAATTGAGGGGTTGACCCAGATCTAGGTATGGATGGTGTAAGCATTGTCATCAAGATCTGGTGTCTTAGTCGCATCTCATGGTCTTGCTTTCCTCTGTGTTGGCTTCATTCTCAGGCTCTATTTAGTTACATGTAGGCTTCCACCACTGCCAGGGTTTTATCTCTGATTCATATCCAGTGGAAAAGAAAGGAGCACCCTCCCTCCTCCTCTATCTCCTACCAAACCAAAGTCTCTAATGCTTCTCATTGGCTTTGATTTGATCCTTTGCTCTTCTGAGTCTTCAATAATAGGAGAACTGATGTCCTGATGGTCAGATCAGAACCCCTGCTTACCCCAGGAGCTGGGAAGGCTATGTTGACACTGACAGTAGAGAAGGGGACAATTCCTTAGAGGGAAATTGACTGACCACAAGCTTGGTAAAAATCAATGACATTGACTATATGTATCTTTCTCAATCTAGGACCGTATTAATATTCATTTATTGGTATAAATACAAAGATTTTAGTGATAGAAGACCATCAGAAAGCATGCTTTAAGGTTGGATGATATAGAGCTGGAATTTAAAACAATAAATATATCTACAAATTACCAACTTTAATGAAATAGTTTCAGAAATTATAGTATTGGGTATCTGATCACTTATCTTACAAGCAGGAATGATATTCAAAATATTTAACATCCAATTTGGCAGTGGCATCAAGCAGTTAGAATGACTTGATTCCAGCCAATCAGAAGTGCTGCTCATCATAAATGACTATCGTAGTGTACTTTGTGGTCCTGTGTGTGAGTGCTGAGGGGATGTCAGCCCAGCTTACAGGGAGGCGTGTGGTGGCATTGTTAAGAGATTCTGCCACATCTCTTTGAAAAAAACAAATACTTTTACATAGGTTGTATGATACACAATTTAAAAATATTCAATATTAAACCCCTCAAAAAAACCCATAATTTTTTTCTTATTTTATACTTAAAAACTGAAAATTTCAAATCTTAGCAGAAGTATTTGAATGAATTGTGATCTTTATGTATATTTGGAATTCTATTCCCTGTTTTTTATTGCATCAGACTCTGTAGCCACATATTCTATAGTTGTTATTTAATTCCAGTAAAATGTGAACGTTAGTGTGACAATTTAATGGAGGATTTGTCTTCATTAAGTGCCACAGTAGTATGCTTGTGCATGAGGAGTTATTATATTCCTAGATGAATTTGTTGATTTAAACAAGTTATGCATTAAAAAAATGGAACTGACCATGATTAAGTAAGCATTACTCATCAGTGTCTTTAAGAGCACGTACATAAAACAGGAGAGAAATACTATTGGTAAAGGGCTTGGAAACCGTATCTTGCAGGGCATGTCTGAAAATGATATTGGTTGTCTTCAACTCTTTGACGATCAGCTCCTGGGAAAGGGATTAGACTTCAGAGGGTGGAACTAGATCAAGGGGAGGTAAGGCTAAAGGGAGACCCTTCAATACAAAATGGCAATATTTTCTCAGAGTAAAATACACTGAAATGGAGATGGCTGTCATGTAAGGAAGTAAAGGGCTGGTTCCTAGAAGTGCTAAGGCAGATGCTGCATTATTACCTTCCTGGGACATTTTAATGGAGCTCTTGCCTTGAACAAGAAATTGAAATGCAAGGTCTTTTCAGTTCTTCAAGATCGTACTAGTCCTTCTAAAATCTTTATATGTGGCATACATATAAGCATGACAATCAATATTAATTATGTGGCAAGATATGTCTGTAAGTTTAAATGCTTTTTAATACCTGCAAAGATAAAGCTTTGCTCTCTCACCTAGGTGCTAAGGACTGCTAAAATAAATAAATAAATAAATAAAGGTGTGTGTGTGGGGAGGGCAGATTTAATTAAAACTTTCTGGGAGACTGTATTTTTTGCATATTTATTTGCAAATATCCAACTTCTATAACTTAAAAAAGCTTCTTTCCTGGTGCCTGCCCATGCAAAAAAAGAGCTTTCTAGGAGAAGGAGAAAGGTATTAATAAGAAAGGTAAAGGACTAAAACTCTACAATGTGGGGAGGGTATTGGACAAGATGCTTTCAGTATATTATTTCATCTCATGTAATACTATTAGCTCCTCATTGCTTGGTTTGGAATTTATGGGAAGTAGTAATTCTTAGAATGATGAATTAAAGTAATTGATATTTTCTTTGTGGTTTTTGGCGATGGAACACAGGACTGTTCTGATGGATACATGTGCAAAACACATATTCAAATTAAAAATGAGACCATGGTGGCACAACAGGGAACATCTGCCTGTGTACAGACATGTCTTATTGCTGAGGTGAGTAATTTAGCACATCATGTTCTCCTTTTTTTGGCTTTGTAAGGTATAGATTAAGAAAAATGAAATATGTTAAAATATTTTTAAAAATAATTAACTGTCAAGGGGTCCTGGGTCTGCTATAGCGGGAGAAGTGAACATCATTTGTAAGGAGGTATTTTCTTCTATAATGTTGAAAGTAGGAAATATAGTAAAGTTAAGAGTTTAAGCAGATTTTAGTGTGACTTCTCCCTTTTAGTTTCTCTTGGATCTGAGGACCACACATGCATTACATTGCCTATTGATTTTTTTCTAGTAATACATAATACGTAACTTATCTCTAGACTGCCTTATGCATAACTGGAGACCTCTTTGCCTACTTTTCATTTAACCCTCTTCTCCTATCCCCTTTAAAATATGCTGGATCTGAGTCTCATTCTTTAGGGAACTTTAACTTTTACTTGAAAATCTTACTAAGTTAAATTAGCAAATAGTCTTGTTGTTTTTTCATGAAAATGATATACATCCATTGTAAAAATAATAATTAAAAATCTCCCATAATTCTCTGAACTGGAGGTGACCATTATTAATATTTTAGTAAATATCTTTCACACATTTCTATCATTCACACACTTGCATACTTGTTGTTTGCAATGAACAGTATATCATGAGTATCTTTTGCATGTCTGTAAAGTTAGAATTCCATAGTAATTTTTAATGGCTCTACTGCATTCCATCCATGGAATATAATTATATAATTATGTGGTGCCCATAGTGAAGTAAGGTACTTGAACCTAAAAAGATGATTTGTGGGAACCTGATTGCTTAAACGCAAAGGAAGAAATTGCTGATGGTTAGAATTCTAAGCATCATGATAAAATGGGAGAGGAATTTTTTGTGAAGGAAGAGTCTGTTCTCATGACCTGTGAAATTAGACCCATTTGACAATCAGGCATTACCTGCCCTCTGTCTGCGTATGATGCTGGCCTGAATGAAACTCTTGCCAATATAATTTGGTTTGCAAGGTGAATATTCTTGAGAGCATTGTGCTTACTAATAAGCTAAGTGCCCTCAGGTGGGTGCTGGAATCTTGATTATTGCTTCATGGTTCAAATAACAAACATCAAATCTGAAGCCAAGTATGTTAGGAAGCTTTTCAATTAATTGTATATTAACTTTAAAAATGTACATACAAATGATAATTTAAGAGATGAATTATCAGTTCTTCCCTAGCAAGTTGGCAAAGGTTTGAAAAGCACTCAAAAGTGGTTGTGCGAGTATGAAATGATGCTTTCTAGTTGGTTTTAATTTCACAAAGTTTAAAGAATGGGCAGACTATGGACAATCTATTCCAATTCTAGGAGTTTATTTTCATAAAATATAAAATTTTCCAAGTGAAAAGTTTCAAATATGTAGAAAAGTTGAAAGAATTTTACAGTGAACATCCATATACTTACCACCTGGATTCTGCCATTAACATTTCACTGTGCTTGCTTTATTATGTATCTTTCCCTATATCCATCAATCAATGCATCATATTTTTTTGAGGCAATACTTTTATATCAAAGTAAGTTACAAATACTCATAAAACAATCAGAAGTACTCACAAAGATTTATCTTCATCTCACCGTTTTTTTTTTATAATAGGAGAAATGGTTGTACATCAGTAATGGATTGGTTTAGTTATAGCATATCTCTATGATGGATGCATCATTAAAAATTATCTTCTAGGTGACTAATTACAAGGCTTTAATGCCCATATCAAGTTGAGTGAAAAAAATAGGTTTTATGGCATAAACAATAGAATTTTGAACTATGCATTGACTGTTATTTTAAATCATTATTCCTTTTCTCTGTTGTTTATCTCTTCAAAGAGTGAAACCTTTAACTCTTTTTTCTCACCTCATTGAAATCCCTAGGATTAATTTTGCTCTGTCTAGTGGCTTCATTTGGAGTCTCCATCAATCCTTGTAAGCTTCCTTTACTGCTGTAGCTTTGATGGGAATTTTATTTTCTCCCTTCACAAATAACAGATGAAGATTTTAAAGTTTAGAGAAAGACAGTCCAGTACCCCATCTCAGTGCTTCTCCAAGCTCCCTACACCCCACAAAGGAAACAGTAATTGAAAGATTACTATTGCATAGACATACACATATCTACCTGAATTATAATATGGCCTAGAAATATGTTACCCCCTTCCAATCAGATAAGATTTTCTTAACCACTTTTCTTTTTGGTATCTTTTATTCCTTTTCTTTCTTTTCAGAGATTTGCCTTAAAAATTGTATTTCCTGTGGTGGTTTAAAGCTGTATATCCCCCAGAAAAGTATGTTTTTATATCTAATCCATTTCTGTGAAGGCCAATCCATTGTAAGTGGGACCTTTTGATGAGGCCACTTCAGTTAAGGTATGATCCATCTCGTTCAGGATGGGTCTTAATCCTAATACTGGAGTCCTTTATCTGTGGAATGAATATGGAGAGAGAAAGAGAGAGAGAGAGAGAGAGAGAGCGTGCGAGAGAGAGCCATGGAATAAAATCTGGGCGAGAAAGGAGAGACCAGAAGATACTGCCATGTATCCTCCAATATGGCAAAGGAGCCAAGGATCTCTAGCAGCTCATCTTCAGGAAGATGGCATCGCATTGATGATGACTTGATTTGGTCATTTTCTTGGCCTCAAAACTGTAAGCTAATGAATCCCCCTAGTTTAAGCTAACCCATTTCATGGCATTTGCTTTGAACAGCCTAGGAAAATAAAGCATGTCCTCTATTTCTCTTCCTCAGAAATGTTTAAAACCACAGTGCTTCCTTAGATTACCACCCACGGAGGTATGATTCCACAAATATCTGACTAACCCATCAAAGAGATTTGCTTTCCCTTAGAACCAGCTCACTTGAAGGATTAGATGCCTCTGTACTTTGTTGTTAAGTGTGTTACCTAGAATTGATTGAATTCTTAAGAGTTTAGTTCCTACTAAAGTAAAATGTTTTTTTAATAATTAAATTTACATAGAAAAATGAACAATAATTAAAAAGAAAGATTTGCAGTGTGTTAGTAGTATATCTTTGTAAGAGTACTCACAGGAGTGGAATCTGATGATAAACCTATGGTCTTATGGTCAAATGCAATGTTTTATTTTAAATTATTATTTGGTAACATGATAAATTTAGACTATCTTTCTCTGGAAACTCCTCGCTCAGATTATAACAACAGGACAATTACAAGAAAGAGTGCTAGACGTGGAGTCAGAAGTTCTGTTTTGTAATTGTATCTCAGACACTAACTATCAATGTAACCTTGAGGAAACCTCAGTTTCTCATCCAAATTCTGATCCTATTCACTTGTTTGTTTTTGGTAGGACTTAATAAGTATATAGTTCTATTATTATTGCTGGGGAAGCCAGGGACATAACTAGAGGCCATCTCCCAGCCCTTGCCTACCCTACTCTTTTTCTGTTTGTGTGCAGATGTTTCAATGTTTCCATTCTGCAACCTGGGGAAAATGTTAGGCCTAATGGAGTGTCCTGACATACTTAAATGAAAACCTAGAACAAGCAGTTCCAGCTGCTTGTCAAGGCAGGAACTCTCAATGGCCGTCTCCCCATCCCCATGACAGGGCCCCCTTCCCATGTCCCTGACCTCAGGAAGCACTGATTTGTCTTTCCTCTACAATGGGAAGTAAGGCATGCAGAGCTGCCATCCACTGATCCTGACCTGAGTAGTTGGTCTCCCCAGGAGACCAGCCACAATGGAATCTCTCCCCCTGTTCTTTTAGACCCTTTGTGCCGTGCACGTAATAAAGTGATTATTTGTTGAAAGTTTCTGTAGTGCCAGAGCCTATGTTCTCATGACACACCATATAGCACCTCATTTCCACAATTATTAACACTTATCATGTTACACATAGCATTGTCTTTTTCTGGATATCCTGTAATTATGCAAGAAAATTGCAGGGATGTGGATGGAGGAATTAGAAGGAACTAGAAGGTAGCAGAGACTCTGTAACTTTTCCTTTCTAGTCATGATCTGTTCCTGCCTTTTAGAGATTGGAAATAATCTCCACATTGGAAGATAATTGTTACTTCAGCTATTACCACCATTATGTCATTGAGTGGTACAGAGACAACTGAGAATAATTCTCATTTAAAAATTGCATTATACTATTAAGCCATTTTTAAATAATAAAAGCATAATAATATGATATGCAACATAACAATATATGATAAAATATCTAGTACTATAAATATAAAACATAATAAAATAGTTAAAGCATTTCATTTGAACTACACATATATTGTCTCACTTTCCTAGATTAATATTGGTCACAGTTGTATTTTTCTCTTACATTCTTTCTTTCTTTTTTTTTTAATAATGTGTCTGCTATCGTTTTTTTTTTTTTTTTTTTTTTTAACATGGGCAGGCACCAGGAATCGAACCCGGGTCCTTGGGCATGGCAGGCAAGCATTCTTACCTGCTGAGCCACCGTGGCCCGCTCTTTCTTTCTTCATCATGGATTTGTTCAGCAAATAGGCAATGAGTGGGCTTCAAAACATCTTTATGAGAGATGCTTGCAGGTCTTGGGAAGATTAAATTAACCTGAAGACCTAGGAAAGTTAGTTATCTTCTGATTTCTAGAAGCTTTCCTGTTGAAGAGAATAAACTTCCTTTGCATTGCCTCAGAAGACAGAACTAGTTCCAGTGTCTGGTGATTATCCTAGACAGATATTGCTAATGTGTATGGTTGCCTACAGTCAGCTTGCAGTATTGTGAGCTGTATCCTCTTTAGTGGAGATATTCAGCTACTGAGTGGATAACCATTTCTCTTGAACAGTGGTTATAGACCCAAATGCCCAGATGCCTACTGGTAATGAGCTGAAAGAAGTGCACTGATTGGAAGTGGGGTAGCTATGGAGAAATAACGAGGACATGTCTTTTCCAAAGGGGCAGAAGACACTTAGCTCCAGGTCAATTTTCAAGAGAAGGCAGAGATCTGGAGTTTTATGTGTTGGCCTAATAAAAAGAAAAGAAAATATTGTGCAGGCCGAACAGACTATTATCTATGGGCTGCAAATGGTCCTCAGGTCACAAGTTTATGACCTCTGGTCTTGAATATTACAGAAAGAGTGCCTGCATGGTATAGAAGACTGAACTAGAGGCCTCTAAATCCTCTTAAAAATTTAAAGACCCATGGTTCCATACCTGTACATCACATTTTCTATTAAAAGCTATTTAAAAGGAAAGTCTCTGCTAATAGTTGTTGCAATTTTTTTTTTGTTTTGTTTTGTTTTTTTTGCTTTGTATTACATGGGAAATCATGTCTCTTTCCTGGTCTAACCTGAACCAGCAATTTTGGTTATAGAGAGATAGCTAGATTTAGGAGCTTTTTTTCTGTGACATTATCGCCTATGTTAAAAGAATAGGACTTTCATAAGATTTTTTTTTTGCATGGGCAGGCACTGAAAATCGAACCTGGGTCTCCAACATGGCAGGGAGAACTCTGCCTGACGAGCTGCCATAGGCCACCCCTTTCATAGGATTTTAAAATCAAAATGAAATAGAATGAAAAGTGAAGTCATTGTGAAAAGTCATAAGTTGTACCTTCTTTGAATTTTTAAAATATAATTTAAAATGATAGTTACATTATGAGGTAGTTAAAAATGAGAGCATTCAGAAATCTACCAAGTATATTGGGCTGTCCTTTAGTGTTAGTTTTGGGGAACAAGAGTGTCTGTAGGTTAATCATAATACATTAGACATTAATTGAGAGTAGTTAGTGTGAGCTTCTTGCAGCATTTTTGAATTTGTGAAATGACATGTAGGACTGTGGCAGAATTTGAACAAGATATTTTTGTTACCAATGATCAAAAGAAATCCATTGCTTTGATTTAAAATCCTCCAAATATAAATGAATATTATCAACATGAGCTTGTATTCCCAAGCCCTTGGGAATATCTTATTGTATGTGACACATTTCCATAAATAGGTGTTAGTGTAAAACTTCACTTTATCAATTTATGATTCTCTTGTATTAAACTGAAAGCTTTTCATAGAGAAATTAAGATGGGATCATTTAACAGTAGTGAAAAACATGATTTAATAATTATCTGCTTTAACGAATGGGAGCTTATTGTAAAAAAGCCCTTATTGAAGTCTTAAATAAATGAAATGATAGCTCAAGAATAACTTCTTCATTTATGAAAATTTGAATCGTTTTCATAGAATCCTGATGCCCCAAATTTTGCCCTTTGATTAAAACAATTCAGGTACTCATACATATTTGAGTTGGTCAATAATTTTTATATTATTGAGGTTTGTATTCTTCTATCTGAAGTTAGATTACTGAAGTTCTGTTTCTTCCTTTTGAGAATGTGTCAGCGATGGGTATTGAACATATTTTATTTATTCATTTACTATCCTTTTTACTTTAGAGCCTCAGGTTGTACCTTTAGATTGCATTTTTTTAAAACTATGAAAATGATAGGATCGTAAAAATAGCAATAGTATGTTACTGGAAAAAAAAGATTTTTGTCCTAGGGCCTTGTAGTCCGCTAACTGGGACTTTCCTCAGACCAGAGCAGGTAGAATATTATAGAGAGCGGGGCCTTCAGCAGAAAACAACCTATCATAAATTCCCTGAAGCATAAAGCTGAGAATCAGTAATAGGGGATGATCTCAATTGCCAAAAGAACATATTCAGAGAATGATGATCTCTGATGTAACCAGGGCTTCAAATATGCTCATTTGCCCTAAGGATTTTATCAAGTGGCTTCTAGGATGAATTCTATTTTATATGTCTAAAACAGGCTCATATGTCAGAATATTATGTTTCTTTATAATGGAATAAATGACAAGTCACAGTTCTCAGTAAGTATAACATTTTCTCTGTAAAGCAACTGATTTTTTTAGGCCTTTTGATAAAGGTAAATGATGAGTAATAGGTATGATTGTTCCTAGTACTTGAAAATGTAATGTTTACTTATTCTTAAAACTCATCAGAAACCACATATAGAGATGTGGCACTAAAACTATTTTAATTATCTAATGAAATCTGTTACTTAGAGGTCCTAATGCAATTTATTATTCTGCTGTGAAGGCAGGAAGTCTTATATAGAGTCAGGGACAGGTTCCTACATCCTACAGAAACTTCTTTCTTCTCTGGTCCCTTGGTATATGTGTTATATCACTTTGGTTCTAACGCACTCCTAGAATTTTGCAATGAGAACCTATCACCTAAATGGTTTCCTAAGGTTACTTTTGAAATTCTCTGTGCTCTGCTGTGTTTGGAATCTATTTTTTTTTTTTTTGAGAGAGAAATCAAATAGAATAAATCCAGATAGGTAACTAATTCCTTTTCTACTTAAGAAGCTAACGGAAAAGTCTTTGTAAAAATACCTGTCATAGCCCCTGTATTTTAATACAGCAATGAGTTATATCAGAAAACTTCCTCATATATATTTCCAATATTGATATATCAATTTTTTATAGTTATATGGGAGATCATCCAAATTTATTCTCTTTTTTTGTTTTTACATATTTTTTATTTAAAAAAACAAACAATACATTTAGAACCACCAAAAATACATATCTTAGAGTAACCATAGGCATATTTAAATAAAGTATCCATATAATCATTTTAAAGACTGTGCTTATGCAGTAAGTTTCATAAACCAATTTAAAATTAAGGCAACAAGGAAAAAAATCTACCATATTCGGATAGCAAAGTTCTTAAATTCTAAGTAAAAAACTAACTTAGATAACATGTGATCAGCTGTCAAAACTGTGAATGTTCTCAAAATATCAAGTAGAATGTTCTTACAAATATCTGCATTGCTGTAGTAATGACCTATATTACTAAATATTTTCCTTATTTCAGGAAAATATGAAGATACAAATATGTTTGCAATTAACATCTGGAAATCTTAACCACCTAAAGTGGATATTTTAAATTGCTTATTCCTAGGCATATTAAAAAAAAAATCTAAGTAATCATCGTAAAGCCTGTTTGTACAATATGTTTCATAAACCAATTTAAAATTAAAGGAAGGAAAAAATAATAAAAAGAAGAAAACAAAAACAAACTTAAAGCAAGGAAAGAAAAAATATAAATACAGGTATCAGAATTACTTGAACTCTTAATATTAAACAGTATCTTAAATACCACTTAACTATCAAAAACTATGTGCATTCTCAGAATTAATATATTTACATTTCTTTATTTATCAAAAGAAAGATCAATTTCTAATGACAGACATGAACTTGAGAGGATACCAAAGTTTTACAGTTTTCAATGCTGAATTATTTATGTCTGGTTGTAAAGGTAAAACTTAGGAACCAATTGTTTCTAAGGAAGGATTATTATGCTTTATTTTAACTGCTCTAATTATATATTCCTCCCATTTCTTTTAATGAATTTGAGATGTGTCCCATGATACTGCTTTTAAAAGGGTATGGTGGGTTGATTGTGGGTTTCAAACTTTATGTGGGTCTTTTTCATGGAGAATTTTTGAGCAGGATATGTTGGTTTTATAATCAAATTTAAAATAAATGAAAGTAAAGCCACTATTTAGTACTCCTTTCCCCCCCCCTTTTTTTCTTTTTATGAAGCCAGTGTGTGGAGAGAGATTTATTGCTGGATATATTACATTTAAAATCAGTTTCAGCAGAAATTGTTTCATAAAAGATTAAATATAATCTAAAATATTTTATTTAAAAAACTTTTATTAATTATATTTAAAATTCTTTTTCTTCCTTAGGCAAATTGAGAAGGCTAATCTTAAAAAATAATTTTTGGAAGGAAAGAAATATCTATCAGCACAACTTTCTATACAGGACTGCAATCTTGTTATATATCCTAAAGAAATTTAATGTTAAAAGAGAAATGTGGAATCTCATGTTAAGCTGTAATCTTCAGATGTTAAAAGAATTGTTGAAGTGAATAAAAAAGTATTTGCAAAGTCCCCTTGGGGGAGTGGTGAGAAAGGGGGAAAATTCAACTTCCCCAAGTGGAGAATTCTTGATATTCTCACAAGCAGTGGGGACAACAAAAGCAATAGGCTGAGCCCCCAATCTTGGGGTTTGTTCATATGAAACTTGACCACGAAAAGGATAGGCTAAGCCTACTTAAAATTAGACCTAAGAGTCACCCCCAAGAGAACCTCTTTTGTTGCTCAGATGTGACCTCTCTCTCTCTCAGCCAACATGACAGGCAAACTCACTGCCCTCCCCCTCTCTATGTGGGACATGACTCCCAGGGGTGTGGACCTTCCTGGCCATGTGGGACAGAAGTCCTAGAATGAGCTGGGACTCGGCATCAAGGGATTGAGAAAACTTTCTCAACCAAAAGGGGGAAGAGTGAAGTGAGACAAAATAAAGTGTCAATGGCTGAGAGATTCCAGAGTCGAGAGGTTATTCTGGAGGTAATTCTTATGCATTATATAGATATCACCTTTTTAGTTAAGGTGTAATGGAGAGGCTGGAGGGAACTGCCTGAAAATGTAGAGCTGTGTTCCAGTAGCCATGTTTCTTGAAGATAATTGTATAATGATATAGCTTTCACAATGTGACTGTGTGATTGTGAAAACCTTGTGTCTGATGCTCCTTTTATCTACCTTATCGACAGATGAGTTAAACATATGGATTGAAAATAAATAAATAATAGGGGGAACAAATGTTAAAATAAAGTTAGTAGAGTGAAATGCTATTGATCAAAGAAAGGGTGGGGTAAGGAGTATGGTATGTATGAATTTTTTTCTGTTTTCTTTTTATTTCTTTTTCTGAATTGATGCAAATGTTCTAAGAAATGATCATGATGAATATACAACTATGTGATGATATTGTGAGTTATTGATTATATATCAAGAATGAGATGATCATATGGTAATAATGTTTGTGTTTGTGTGTTGGTGTGTTTAATAAATAAAATTAAAAAAAAAAAGAAAAAAACTGATTGTTGAATTTCTTTGGGTAACTTGGATGAAGTTAGCTACTTGTCAGGAATTTTAAAACATCAAGTTAAACTAAGCATTATATGGAGTATTATTTTACTGTAAAATGATTGCCCAAAAGTAAGCACATGTAGATGGTACCTACCAAAATTAGCCTCATGTGGTCCCCGCATTTCTTCCACTGGGATGTTAAATGCTCCCTGTTACAGAGCCTTTATTAAAAATGCAGCTGGGTTATTTGGGCTGGGACGAGTGAAGGCAAGCCATTTTTCAACTGGAAGAGTAAGTAGTTCTGAATCCTATTAGTAGACTCTAAGTGCTAACCTGTAACCACTTTGCTCACCACCATGCCCTTAGCATCTAGCTCCGTGCCTGGAACAGACATGCTAGGAACTAATAGAGACTGTATCTTGGTTTTTCCAGATTGGGATCTAGATTTTTTTCCTTTTCCCCAGTATACTGCTTGGGTTCTTGGGTTCCCCAATATACTGCTAACTTAATGAAGAGTCAGCAGTCTTAGTGTAAATATTTTGTCATTATTAATTTATTGTCTGTTTATTAAATGGTATTTATTAAATAAAAAGTGACTGGGAACATTTTGTTAAAGTATATTTCTGAATATATGTGCCTAAGAGTAAATAACAATTTTACCTTAAAGTAAATGGAAATAACCAAGTATTGGGCTGTGTTAAAGGTTTTCAAAATGAAAAGGTAAGGGGGAAAATTCTTGAAGAGGGAAGCATGAAAGTGTTTTAGCAGTGTTGCCCTTGACTGCATAAGCGGGATATGGGAACTTCCCTCATGTTCTTCCATATGGTGTTTGCAAATCTGCTGGTTCAGAGTATTCCTTGCTCTTACAGACTGTTACTCTGTAAGTGTGGGGAGCATTGAGAGAAGGTTTTATCGAGTATTAGCTGACCTCTAAGAAGGCTTAGGATAAAAACTGCATGTTTGTCTTGGTTATAGCCTAGTTAGGAAGGATTGAAAAAAATAGGAAGGCTGGCAGTGTTACACAAAGAACACCTGGATGGATGCCCTGGAGGATGCTGTCTTCTTTGGCCAGTGGTCAGAGGGTATAGCAGCTTGGTAGATTAAATCTGGCCTCAATGCTCTGCTTTAGGTGTTTGCCTTACTTATTTTGAAGTAAAAGAAAAGCAGTAGTTGTACATCTGAAACTAAGGCTTATTTGAATGAGATAAAGTCACCATTCTGATGTGACAGTATTAATTGCCATCTTTCCAATAATCATTTATGAAATGGTTCAACCTGACTTCTTAATATCTCTTAGATGTGACACAAAAAGAAAAAAATACGATCTCAAGCTCTCAAATCTTCCCCTCTGTTTGCAACCTACTAATTTTAACTGTATGTATACCTTCTCCCTCTGAACATGCTTTGTATACTCCTTTTGACTCAAGGCCTTCAATAATATCAGTCCCTTTTTCTGTTTTTCTTGCCTTTTTACTTAGTCTTAACCTTTGTCGTTTTGGCAATGACCACACCACTACCCTTGGCCTTGACTTAATACCGTATCTATTTTGTTGTTTCCCAATCTTCTTCTATACCCCAACTCTTTTCTTTCCTTTAGATGACTTGTATAGATCAGATATTCTATTATACTTTCATTCTTTTGTCATTCATTCCAACTTCAACTCTTTTTTTTCTTTTGGTCTCTACCAAAGTCAGGCTATGGAAACTGCTTCCTTCCAAGATACTGGTTACTTTATAATAATCAACACACCCAGTGTCTTCATCCTCCTTGATCTTGCACATATTAAACTTTGACTAAGCCCTTTGTTCTTAAAATTCTCTGTTCTTTTTGTCTTTGTTACCCTGGTGACAGCGAATTTTTTTATTCCCTGGCTGGTCATTCTCACTATTGTTCTGTGCCATTTGTTCCAACATCTCCCCTAAGTCAGAGTCCTAGGGGAATGTTGAAGGTTTAACCCATGCAAATCAGGATGAAGAGGATAGAGCTAAACATAGAGAATCTTGAGTAATTGCCACAAGTAAAACTGAAGTGTCCATAGCTTTCCAATTTGTCATCTGGCAGACTGACTTAAAAATATAAGTTTGGGATCTGATAAGAAGAATTTGGGGGCTGGGTATGGATTTCATTTTCCCTCTGTTTGCCTTACAAATCCATTAGCTAATACTGGTTTCTGTTGTGATCCTCAGTACTTACAGAGAGGTTGACAGCATATCCTGAGCTCCCTTGATATGGAATGCCAACTCCCCCAAATCTTCCTCCAAATCATACTCTTTTGGTGACACAGTGTGTTGGAATTAAACAGTGCCAGAGGCATCTAACAGCTTTCCTACCTTATAGTACACCATGAGTTCTTGGGAATGGCTATAGGAAGAGTACATATGGAGGTAAGTGTAGAAAGTAATGACTGGAAGCAAGAAGGAATATACACTGAGGAAAGTAATTTTGAGTGAAGCCTGAGAGTATTGAGTTGTGCCTTAGGATTGGTCTGAGAAGTAGCTGGAGTTTTGGGTAGGGTTTCTCTGAATCTTTCCTCTTGAAGTATGTTAAGCTGGCTGTGCTAGGGCATTAGCCAAGTTCTGGTATGTTGTTAGGTTCTTGAATCTAGGATTCCTACTCAAGTTCGTAGGGAATACAGACAGAGAGAAGGACCAAGTCAGAATCTATTAAGGAAAACTGAGATTTAAGTACCAGGAAGTGGAGTATAAACATTGACCCAAAGAATTAGAGGGCAAGTTGATGCCAAGGGTTTGGAGTCAGACGGAGATGAGATTGCAGTAAGTTTAGGTGGGGAACAAGTGAGGAGGAACCTGAGTGATTTTTCTTGCCAATTTGAGGTGTGCTGACTCTTTTTTGCTATTAATGAGTAAATGGGATTTGACTGTGTCAGACAGGTTTGAGGGGTTAAAGGGCATGTGGAGAAAGCTGAGGGTAGTGTGAATACGTGTATAGAAGAACTAGATGGCATTCTACAATTTGCTGCTTTCTCCTAACTTTTGTCCTTTTCTATGTATTCTTTTTTTCATTTGTTATGAGACCCTTTCTGATGGTCTGAACATTTTGTAGGTATTGGCTGGTAGCTGGGGATTTTAGCTTTGCTCTGAAGTGCTAGGAAGCAACAAAGTAGGAACCATAGTCCCCTAATCAATTGCCTTTTCCTTGAGTGCAGGATTCATAGCTTATTTATCTTCATAGCATAATCTCAGGAAATAATTTTGAATAGTGACATACCAGAAGAAGTATTATAAAGAACAACTGCTTTTTCTATAGAAAAACTTTTTTGTGAAAATATCCCATGTGCATTTTTGCTTTACAATAGGCATTTTGTAAAATAATGAAGAAAATATAAGAATACGCTGGAAACTCCATGGTATATTAAAATTAAATTTCAGTTGTCATTTCTCTCAAAGTGCCATATTTGGCACAAGATCTTTCTCAAGGCAAGTTTATCTAGATTCTACATTGGAAATTTTACCTATAAAACGATTGGTAGTTTAGTGTTCTTTTTTTAAAAAAATATAAACAAAAGAATGTTTCAGGAAACCTGTGATAGACTGAATCAGCTGCAACTGATTTAATGTTATGGATAATTACATAATTAGTGCTGTAAAAAATAAACCGTACTACCTCCTTGATGGACTGGAGCTGCTGTGAAGGAGGTGTGTAATTATACAATCAGCATCCTCTTCCTATGCTGATTCTAGGTAATCCTTATTCTGTTTTGTCTGAGCAGGGGCTTCCTGTCTTATGTTTCCTGATGTTACTTAACAGAAAAGAGCTGAGCATTGAGTAGATATTAGTCCCTTGATAAGTCTCTTCCAAATCCAAATTTGTGTAAGAGCATCCACTGTGATCAGGGACTTTCAGACTTTTTGAATGCAAGCCCACAATAAGAAATACAATTTATATTAGTATCCAGCACACTCCACACACACATATCTGAAACCTAGGCTCATGAAACAATTCTCATTCTTTCAGAGATACTCTACACTACTAATCTATTCTGCTCTATTTTATTTTATTTTTAGTGTTGGTTGAGATCCACCAAATTGATTTCATAACCTATTAATGAATCATATCTTGCATTTGAAAAATATTACCTTAGATCCTTGGCAATTCTAACTGACAGTGGAAGGGATTTGGAGAATAGTTTAATGAAGCTGCTACAGGCTTTGGGGGGCAGGTGGTGTAGGGCGGTTTAAAGAGCAAGGGCTTGGAGTGGTCGAATTTGGTTTTTAAATCCTTACCTTCCCTCATTTTAACTCTGTGGCCTTAAACATCTTACTGAAACTTTTTGAGCTGTAAATCTTTCATCTGTAAAACAGGATTCCTAATTCTTAAGGGGCTAGGAGATGGGGAATTTGGGAGGTGTGCACAAGAAGGGAAGTGGATATGTGCATTAAATGTGTGATGAAAGTAAAATGTCTATTGTGGTAGGTGCTTTATACAATTTAGTTTCTTCTCCCCACTCTTAACCTCAAACACTTCAACTGGAGAAAAGAGTAAAAACAATCTCTGTCTCAGATGGTTATGAGGATCAAATAAGATGATGGGATCAAAGGGTGAGCAAATGTTAATTTTTATTAGGTGCAGCTTTCCAGAATAAATCTTTGTGCAAGTGGGATGGAGAGTTGGACAAATGTTAAGTGACAATACTAGAATACAAAACTGTTTTTGAAATTCTGTGTTATAGCTGTTAGTAGTAAGGATTGTTTTGAGATACAATGGTTATTATATGTTGATATTGGAATGCTGCTATCAAAACTGATGAAGTATGATTTATGGTTTCTATTTGAAATTACTTTATGCTTTTGAAGTTGTTCTATATTACATTGAAATGGAATTTGAAGAAACTTTTAAAATTATTCAACAAAGGACTTTCTTTCATCAAGACCTGTAAAATGATATCAGAAAACAGCTAATTACCATTGTACAATATTTCTGTCAGCCTTTCTTTAACCGAAATACAGCATACCAATTTAAGGGCAAGACTTGGAAAATTTTAACTCACCATCTCATTGTACATTGGAATACTTTCTATAAAACCACCTCCTTTTCTTTAAATTTATACTGGTTTTTACTACTTTTGAAATAGTTCATGACTTTGAAATGCTAGATCCTCACTAGTTTTAGTTTTGGACTTTCTTAACTGAATTTCCTTGATTTGTTACTGTCTGTGCCCCAATCTTCCATTCATCTTTTTCCAGAGATTCTACTGAGATTGTGATTATTTAGTGGTAACCTGGGCTTTGTTGGCTGTGTGGAAGGGACATAAATCAGGTAAGGTAAGTATGAAGCGATGACAGCTACACAGCATCTTTTCCGTATCTCTTATTCTCTACGGTATCCTGTGTCTGGTTCTTCTGAAGTGGTTCACCATTAATCTTGGTGTATGTTGGTTGACTGCACTTAATTTCTATGCCGTTTCTATGTCTCCACTCCCTTAAATTGTGTTAAGAAATCGTCTAACACTTTATATTAAGTTCAGATTACACTCAGGAGGAAGGGCCTGGCTCCTTTAAAACAGAAGCACCTTTTTCTCTGGCTGAAAGCTCGCTGAAAAACTGAAAGCCTTAACCGAACAGGGTTTCAATATAAATTGAATATTAATGGAGAAAAAAGGTTAATTGGCCTTAGTAACTAGGTTGCTAAGGAAGCATTTTCCTGATTGGAAGGAAGCTCTTCTGGGTGTTCTGCAGCTTCTTATGGTCCTAAGATGCTTTGTTATATCTCTGACTTTCTGTTTCTGAGTTGGAAGAAGAAAGAGTAGAAAGCTATCATAGGGATGAAAAGCTGTGTGAAGCAGATGGTTGCTCTCTCATAGCTACAGAAAGAGAGAGCTAAATACTGACTAGCAACAAGCCAATGCCAGCAAGGATTCTTTGTTTAAGGCAGACAGTTGGAAAATACCATGAGGCAAGATAGAAAGAGCTTGTTAGAAGGATACAGAGAGGTTAGACTGAGGGTGTTTTCAGTGCTGGAATCATACTGAGAGAAATTAAGTGATTTTTGAATGGACATCTGACATCCGGGTTAAATCATGTAGTTAAATGTTTTCAATAACGATTATGTTTATTAAGAAAAGTTATTTAGCTTGTACCTGGTTGTTTGTATTTCTTTCAGTTTTGCTCTTTATTGAATATTAAATTTATTGTTAATAATGTAAAATTGTGGTTCAGTGGTAGAATGTTCGCCTGCCACCTAGGTTCGATTAGTGGCCCAAACACACCCTGCCCTCCCCCAAAATCTAAAATTATTTTAATAAATGATGTTTAGTTATAAATATCTCTTTATGTTATTTGTGTAGTTTATGGTTTAATAGTAATAAAAGTAATTTGGAGGTAAAAACAAAGTTTTCATTAAAATATTTTTTCAATGGAATTGTGTAAGTATAACCAGAGAGCTTAGGAAAATGAATAGTAATCAGTGATGGTCCTTATAGTAAATACAGACAAGGTTATCAATGGAAAAACATTAGTAGTAGTGGTATAGTATTAGGATAATACATTAAATATATTGAGAGTGCACAGTAGCTCTCTGAGGTGCAGGTATATTCTGGTAGTTACAAAATGTATGCTAAGCCCACATTTCAAATTTATCTGTTGCCTAATTCTAATTTTGCCTCATAATCCATTAGTTTAGGATTTTTATATGCTTTGTAATTTGAATTATCTTTCAAATAATTTTAGGTTTAGTAAATGAAGGGTAGAAAGGAGAACAACAAAAGTAAAATTCAGTGTTGAAACAAATATTTTATATAGATTTTGAGCAGGATGATGAATAAATGGGAGAAATTTGTGTTTATAATAATATTTAGTAGGTCTTTGGGTGTCATATTTATTTTAATTCAGTATCCATTACTATATAATAAGTGTACTTTTTTTTGTAACTGTGAAAGAGGCAGTGCTGCGCTGAGATCATCTTTTTTTTTTTTTATTTTATTTTTAAGAACTCAGCTGCTTCTATTAAGATGAAGCTCAGCTAGTAAACTCATTAAGTAAGGACCCTAGGCAGTTCTCTAGTTGTGAGACTGAAAGCATGGTATTGCAGACGTCTTCGCATCACCATCATGAATGACCTTGAACGAAGCCAGCACTTCATAAAGCAAAATCTTCTCTGTGGTGCTTCCTTCTGAAGTGATTGATGTTTTAGAAAATGCTGTAAGATTTTCTTTTCTCATGGTGTGGGGCATATACGCTTTATATTTCATAGATTTTGTACTTGTTGGCAGGTTCTTGTGGGTTCTGATCTTTCACTTCCTGTAGTACAAGTAAGCAGTGAAATAACTCTCCTTTGATCAATTATTATTAGAGAGTAAGGTCTTCATGAATTGGGATCATGGTTTTAAGAATGGAAAAATGCTGACTTTCTAACTTAAATGTAACATAATTTTTCTTACTTGTAACCTTCCAAGCATCTCTGTTCATTGAAGAATCTTAAATATTGAGCTTTTAGGATTTATAATATATGAAGGATAATACATTCCTTTCTAGCCACTATGTAGCCATAATTCTTGGATTGATAGTTTCCTTCCTGTTAGTTTTATTCTTGAATATACAGTGAAGGCTTTTAGTATACATCTTTATATCCAAAGAAAAAGACCCCAGAAATCTTGGAAGATAAAATGATTATTTTACCTCTTTGGAATTACCTTTTGGAATTACATTGTCATACAAAGGTACAGTCATTCGTCTGCTCTGACACTGCTGCAGGAATACCAGGGGGGACATTTACAACTCTTTTGGTTCTGGAAGCATATAACAGCTATATTAGCACTCTTAGGGTTAGGTGTTCAGGGATTAACACATGCACTGAAGTTAGGTGGAGGAGGAACTAATAACAAGTGAAACCTGGTGTATTGCTAAGACTAGTTAGCCTTCTCTCTATCAGGGAGCAATGCCAGCTATGAACTGAAATGTCAGTGCTTCACTTTCCCTCTCTGGGATTTGAATGGGTACTTTTGACCCATTCTTGCCAACCTGTGCTGGTTTGAAAGGATATCTGTCCCCTAGAAAAGCCATGTTTTAATCCTAATCCCATTTTGTAAAGGTATTTGTTTCTTCTAATCCCTATGCAGCATTGTATGTTTGAAACTGTAATTAGATCATCTCCCTGGAGATATAATGTAACCGAGAGTGGTTGTTAAACTGGACTAGGTGACAACATGTCTCCACCCATTTGGGTGGGTCTTGATAAGTTTCTGGAGTCCTATAAAAGAGGAAATATTTTGGAGAATGAAAGAAATTCAGAGAGAGCAAATATGAACAACATAGCCACAAGAAGCAGAGTCCACCAGCCAGCAACCTTTGGAGATGAAGAAGGAAAATGTCCCCCGGGGAGCTTCATGAAACAGGAAGCCAGGAGAAGAAGCTAGCAGCTGATGCCATGTGCCATGTGCCCTTCCAGATGAGAGAGGAACCCTGACTGTATGCACCATGTGCCTTTCCAGCTAAGAGAGAAACTCTGTGTTCGCCATGTGCCCTTCCACTTGAGAGAGAAACCCTGAACTTCGTTGGCCTTCTTGAACTAAGGTATCTTTCCTTGGATGCCTTTGATTGGGCATTTCTATAGACTTGTTGTAATTGGGACATTTTCTCGGCCTTAGAACTGTAAACTAGCAACCTATTAAATTCCCCTTCTTAAAAGTCATTCTGATTCCAGTATATTGCATTCTGGCAGCTAGCAAACTAGAATACAACTTGACTCTGAATTTCGCTCTTCACTTGGTCCACTTTTCTGCTTTTACTTGCACTTGGTTCTGTACGAATTTTTATATGTTTCTAACCTCACCCTTGTAATTTGATCTCTCTCTTCCTTTTACAATTTGGTTTGCTGGTCTATGGTTATATCTGGATTAAACCAATCATTGAGTTTTCTTGATAGACTTTGAGTCCTGACAGCCAAATTTCTGTCTTACAAAGGGTAAAATCAGACTGGCTTTTTTTCTAGGCCTCTTGGCTACAGTGATTTATAGCAATCTATGTATTCTGGTATTCAGTGAAGTTACTGCATGAAAAATTCTAAAGAATGTAGCTAAAATGTGAGAAATATAGTTTAGCAACACCTAAATACCTGTTATTTTATATATTCTCTTTTGTTGAATTTCAAAGTATCTCACTAAATAGAAAGCCTGATTTGTGTTTTTCCAATTGCTTGACTAATGTCCTGTCTCATGGGTTGCTTCTTTCTGAAGACCCTCTTGAGATTCTTCTGAGAATGCTTAATTTATTCTAAATACCTTTTATAATATATTTTCTGGCTGATGGACTTCTAGATTTTCCCTTTTAAAAAAGTATATTATGAATATATTGGGATTAAAATTAATCCTCAGCCTTTGATCCAACTGTTGATCATTTATTTTGCATTCTTTGTTTTTTTCACCCAAACTATTAAAATGTTTAGAAATCTCTAATTTTGTAAATTAGGTATGTAAATAATTATAGTAGAATATTTAAAAATATTAATGGCACATATAGAATCTACAATTGCAGCAGGTATTCACTACATATTTCATTAACTGTTAATTCAGTAAACTAGTAAAAATATAGATATTTTCAGTAACTTGGTAAAACTTTGTACAGGCTTTTAGAAAAAGGTTTAACTGTTTTTGTTCAAAAACTGTTGAAAGATAGTCATATTATTTCTGTTTATTTTCTATTCATCGCCAAAATGCATTTAAAATGTCAAATTAACAAAATAATAGCACATATAAACAAAAATACAAATAAAATAGTGATAACTTTAGGGATATGAATGCAATTAAAAATTAATCATAATCCTGCTTTGCATGTGGTTGAATAATAATGTTGGTTTTTTTTTCTTTTTGGTAAATAAAATTTTATTGGAACACAACCATGCCTACTCACTTACATACTTCTGATGGCTGCTTTTATGTTATAATAGCAGAGTTGAGTAATTGTGACAGATACCATCTGGCCTGCCAAGCCTTAAATATTTACTATCAGGCTCTGTACAAGAAAAGTTTGCTTACCCCTAGTATAGATCAATGCTTCTCAAACTTTATTGTGCATATTGATCATCTGAGGATGTTGTTAAAACGCAGATGCTGATCCAGCAGTTGTGAACAGGGCCTGAGATTCTGTATTTCACACAAGCTAGCAGGTTTTGCCGTCACTGCTAGTCCACAGACCACACTTTGAGTAGCAAGGATACAGATAATGCAGGGACCAGCCAGGATGTTTCCGTGAACCTTTGTAGACAAGACAGAAATACGGTCACAATGGGATCTTCAACTTATTTTGTGTCTGCCCCTGACAATCATCCACCGAACAGTCAGATCCCTTCATCAATGTTTACTGTACACTTTCTGTGTGCCAGATACACCTGAAGCAAGAAGGGAATACTCATGCTTGTATCCAAAAGATTTCATCAGCCTTAAAGGATGAGTGGAAGAGGAAATGTAACACGTAGTTGCATAATGTCCTAAAACTCGGTACCCCAAGCCAATCATAAGTCTGAAGACTTAATAAATCCCTTTTATAAAAGCCAATCTTTTTCGAATATATTGCATTCTGACCACATTAGAAAACTGAAACACTATATTACAAGCACATGAAAGAATGTTTGACACTATCCTTTAGAGAAATGTAGATTAAAGCCACAATGAGATATCACTACATACCTATCAAAATGGCTAAATTTAAAAAAAAATGTGACACCAAATGCTGTTCAAGATATAGAGGAACTAAATCATTCATACTTCATTGGTGAAGGTATAAAATGGTACAGCCACTCTGGAAAACAGTTGGGCAATGAAAAAAAAACACTATATGTGCAGCTCCCACACCAATCAGCAATAACAATCCTAGAAATTTATGTCAGAGAAATAAAAACAGTGGTACAGCCATATCATGGAATATTACTCAACAATAAATAGGAACAGATTACTGATACATAATAACAACCTGAATGAACCATGAGAGAACTATACTGAGGAGTGAATAAAGCTAACTCTGAAAGTTTATTTAGTGTATGATTCCATTTATGACATTCTTGAAATTTTGGAATTGGAGAACTGATTACTGGTTGCCAAGGGTTTAAAGATGGGGTGTTTTTGGGAAGTAGGTGGGTGTAGTTATAAATGGGCAATATGAGGGACCCTCGTGGGATGGAAATGTTCTGTATTTGACAGTATCAATGTCAATATCCTTGTGATTTTGTGCTATAGTTTTGCAAGATGTTACCGTAGGGGAAAATTGGTAAAGAATAAACTGGATCTTTCTGTAGTATTTCCTATAACTACCTGTGAGCCTATAATTATCTCAAAGTTTAATTAAAATGATTTTGATTTCAAAGCCAATAACTAGGAAAACAAAGATGCTTTTACATGTAATTAGGAAAGTTTCACTCCTTCAATTCAAGTGATTTCCACTATTAAAAAAAACAAATTCACACAAATGTGATGGTGTACACTTACATATTTTAAAAAGAGAAAGCTTATTGACGGAAATGAATCTTTAATTGATGTGTTTTGGGAAATATGACCAAATCAAGCAATACTGACAATGTAGACTTCTTTTGGTAGGGAATATAATGTGTATGCAGGCTGTCCTTGTATTGATTCTATCTAGGAGTTAGCTCCTCTCTATTTTTGCCTCTTTAAGCTTCTTTCCTTCCCCAATTCAGTGGCTTCTGTGACACTTATAAGGGAAGATTTAACAATAGAGGGGAGGTAAAAGGAAGCAACTCAACAGTAATCCTTTGTGTATAGACTTTATTTGAAAGTTAGAAACTGGATATCTCCTTTAACAAGGTCTCCTTCAACTGGTTAGCATACTCTGTGGGTAGAGACATCGGATTTAATCTTGCTATTAGAATAATTTCCATAGAATGTCCTCTTACTTACAGATTTCACGTTAAGGTACTGAAAAACTCCAAGGGACCTGCATATTGGCAAAGTCTGGAATTTAATGAGATCTGTTTTTCTCTCATATTTTTATAATGTGGAAAAAATTGACTTCAATTTTATCTCATATTTGTAGATTACAATGAAATCTTCTCAAGGAGCATTTTCAGTTTGATTAGTGCTGACTTAAGGTCATTTGGTTAATACATAGTCAGGCAGCTGTAGAGACCACATTACAAGAGCAGGGTTAATTATACCAGTAAAATTGTATTACAGTAATAAAATACTAAAAAGCTTTCTGAAATGTAAGACTATTTCCATGACACACTATAGGAAAACATATGTTTTTGATTGTCTTCTTGAAGTGCTGAAAAAGAATATTTATAATAAGGTATCTATATACATACTAACTTGGTATAATGCTACTGTATATAAAGATGGGTTTAAACATTTTCTTTTGGATTTGTGCCATTAAGAGATCCTCAAAAATTTTGTATATGGTAAAAATAGCAGTCAAATCAATGGGGGAAAGAACGATTGTTTATTAAATGTTATTAATATAACTGGAAAACTATTTAGAAAAACAAGTTGGATCCCATGTTCATATCATATGCCAAAACAAATTAAACTGCTAAATGTACAAAATTAAAATGTAAAATCACTAGAGGAAAGCATAGGTTTATATTTTTATAATATGAAGTGGCAAGAACTTTCTAAGCTTGACACTAAAAAACAAAAATGTTTGTTGCCATTTGTGTTGGTTAGGTTTATGTATCAACTTAGCCAGTTGGTGGTGCTCAGTTGTCTGGTCGGGCAAGCTCTGATCTAACCATTTCTGTGAGGACATTTTGTGGACTTAAATCATCAGCCAGTTGATTGCATCTATGGCTGATTATAACTATGATCAACTAAGGGGAGTGTTTTCAGCAATCAGAGAATCTAGTCAGCTGGATGTGATCTAATCAGCTAGATGTGAGCCAATCGGTTGAAGACTTTTTAAGGGAGAGGTGACAATTTCAGCAGTCAGAAGAGAGACTTTTGTCTCTACTTTAGCCAGCCAGCTTCTCCTGGGAATTCATCAAAGACCTTCATCGTTGTTGCCAGTGCATGGCCTGCCCTACTGAATTTGTACTCATGAATCCCCACAGTTGCATGAGACCTTTTATAAAATCTCATATTTATAGATATCTCCTGTTGGTTCTGTTTCCCTAGAGAACCCTGATTAATACACCATTAGTTTTTGGTATATAACAAAAACCATCCCCAAACTTAATTACTTAAAACAATAATGGTATATTATTTTTCAAGAGTCTATAGATTGGTTAAGGAGTTCTGGAGATCTCACACCTGTACTTGTGAGGTAGCTTTTTTCTGGTGGATTGGCCAGAACTGAAAGGCCCAAGATGGCTTTACCCACATATCTGGGCTTAGTTGGAGAAGGTTATGACCTCTCCTCCCCTGTGGTGCCTTATAATTCAGTAGTCTAACCTAAGCTTACACTTTACGTGGTGACTGAGTCCCAAAGAGCATAGGCAGAAGCTCTAAGGCATCTGGAGTCATAGGCTCCAGAATTCATACAATGTCACTACTGCCACATTCCTTTGGTCAAAACAAGCCAAAAGCTTGGCCAGATTTATGGGAGTCAACACCTTGTACCTTGCAAGCAGTAATATTACATTGTAAAGGGATGAGGACATAGTGAGGCGTAGTTCATTGAGTACCATGATTATAATCTCCCACAGTATCTCTTGCTATCCAAATAACAACTAGATTTGGATAAATTTTTAGATAAATCCCTTACTATCTGAACCTTTGCTGCTTGTTATCTGAAACATAAGATCTAAATAGATTTGAGTTATATAATAACTATCATAATCTGAACTTTCCAGCCATACTTGCATTTTCTTAATTCAGAAATGTAATAGTTTTGTCATTGGCTTTAAGCAATTTGATGATGATATGCCTTGGTATAGTTTTCTTTGTGTTCTCTTTGCTTGGAGTTTGTTGAGTTCCTTGTATATGTGGGCTTATAGTTTTATAAATGTTTATTCTGTTCCCCAATTACTTTCCTTTGGGTGCTTCAACTATATGTATATTAGGTTGCTTGAGAGCTCATTGATGCTCTGTGTTTTCTTCACTGAGTTTTTTTCTCTCTGTGTTTCATTTTGGGTAGTTTCTCATGCTGTATCTTGTTAATCTTTTCTTCTGCATGTTCAGTCTGCCTTTAATTCTTTTTCAGATGTTGTCGTTTTCATCTCTAAGAGTTTGATTTGGGTCTTTATTATATCTTCTATGTCTCTATGTAACATTTTCAACCTTTCCTCTAGGTCAGGTATCAGTAAATGAAGACCCATGAGGTACCTGTTTTGTAAGTAAAGTTTTATTGGAACTCAGCCACACCCACTTTTTTTAATGCATTGTCTGTGGCTGTTTACACACTACAATGGCTGAGTTGAGTAGTGGTTTTAGAGACTATCTGGCCTGCAAAGCCTAAGGTTATATTTTCTATCTGGCTGTTTACAGAAAAGGTTTGATGACCCCTGGACTGCTTCAGCATATGTAATGCAGTTATAATAACTTTTGCTGCTTTGTCTGCTAATTCTATTATCTGTATCATTTCTGGATTAGTTTCAAATTGATTGATTTTCTCATTTTGGTTTGTATTTTTATGTTTCTTTGAAAATTCCTAGTAATTTTTTATTGGATACCAAATATTAGTACATCTAATCTTTTTGGGTACTGGATATTTTTTATATTATTTAATAATATTCTTGACCTTTGCTCTAGGAAACAGGCTATTTGGAAACAGTTTGATCCTTTCAAGTCTTGCCTTTAAGCTTTGTTAGTCAGAGTCAGCAAATAAGTATATAAATAAAGCTCTTACTATATTTTCAAAGGGAGATCATGGAAAGAAAATCTTCATGGATAAGCCTTAGAAGTTTCCTAGGAACTAAATTGTTAAATGAGGATGAAACCTGTGATTTGTCAGTCAGGAGGTCTGGGTGGTAGAAAGAGCAGGAGCCATATCTGAATCCTGGCTCTTTCCTTTATTGGTGGGTGATCTTGGGTAAATTACTTAATATCTTTTAATTATTGTCTTATTTTGCCAGGGCACCTGTAACAAAAAATTATTCTCTCACAGTTCTGGAGGCTAGAAGTCCAAAATCAGGGTGTCATTAGCGCCATGTTTCTTCTTAATGGGGAAAATCCATACCATGTCCTTGGATTCTGGTGGGTGGCTGGCAATCCATAGTGTTCCTTGGCTTGCTGTGGCATAACTCAATCTCTGCCTCTGTCACATGGCTGCCTCCCTCTCTCTTTCTCTCTCTGTCATTGGGTCTCTGCCTGTGTCCGAATTTCCTTTCCTTATAAGAAAACTGGTCATATTGGCCTAATCCTAACTAATACTATCTTCAAAGATCCTATTTAAAAATATGTTCACATTCACAGGACTGGGGGTTAGAACTTGAACGTATCTTTTGGGGGGACATAATTCAATTCATAAACATAGTTTTTTATAAAAACGTTATTTTCAAATTGTACTATATCATGTAATTATTATATGTAGACTACAGTTAATGTAAACACTCTGTAAAGGATAGTTTATTATTTGAAATTATTTTTAAGAAATTAAGATAAGAGAATAGTTTTTACCAGGTATAAAAATCTACTTGGATTGTGGAATGAGCTTATTATTATCATGGTGCAATTAGCCAGTACTAATTATCCCTGTATGAGAGCTGCCATCTTTAATTTCAATTAAGCTCAATTTTAGTTGGTCTAAAATGTTATCCTCAATTAAGAGAACCGCAGAGCATTTTGTTTTATTCTATTTTAGCTGGAAGTGGTATATATACCTGCAGCTGATAATTCCTCTGGGCCTGAGTTCCCTTAGTGTGCCTCAGCCCACTGTTGATCCTGCTTGACTGCTCTTTCCAGCTGGGGAAGGATGAGTTTAAGCAGGCAAGCACAGCAGCCAATACTACTGCTTTGGACATTGGGCAGTGATTTTGATGTCAGGCAGTGACTTTGTACCCTTACTCACAGGGATTTCTCAGCTTTCTCTTAGTTCCTAACTGTTCCTTTACTCTGAGAAATAGACTCGCTCTGAAGAATAAGAAGAACCTTTGTTTTTCACAGCTAGGTATTATTTGTAGAAAATTCAGTAGATACTTAATGATCTCATGGCTTGTGCAGAGTCTTGAACACGTCAAGTGGAAATATTTATTTTCTCTTGTGTACCTTTACATGGCCTAGCTCAGGAAACTTTGCAGAGGCAGGAAGTCTATCAGCTTTTTTCCTTTGCCTTAAATAAAGTTTTTTTGCCACTAATATTGTAGATTAAGAAGCAAGGTTTATTATCAAAGACATTACAAATCTTTCAAAATAAAAACACTGGCACATCAGCTATCACATGGATATCGTTGTATAGTCAAATAAAGACTCAAAAAAGCATCAGTTCTTACAATCTGTCTAGATTTGGAATATTTTTATGCACTGCTGTGAGAAAAGCAGGTGCACTCACACATCTATTTCTAAGATTTTTCTATTTTGTCAGATGATTTGGGTGGAAAATGAGTTTAAAATTTCTGCAGACATCAATTTAAGCCATTTCTGCTATTAGTAGAGCAGCTTAAGAGTTAGCTCTCATAAGTCTAACTTCATATTTACTTTAGAACATCTTCAATCTTGTTTCCTGAGGAATGACTTAAATCCAAAGTTAACTCAAAATGAAAGCTTCCAGTTTGGAATATTTTCATTTCTGTGCCTTACAATCTTTTTCAGTCTGTTGAATTAACACTGCTTTACAATTTATTTTGCTGCCCTCTAACCTTTTGGTGTCATCTTCTATTATTGTATTTCCTTGATGACTGCCTATGCCAGGATCTGAGGTGTTCAGGTGAGGGGTCTAGTAGGCTGTGGGTAACCATGCTGGCTTTGTTACTGAAGTCTGGAGAGCTTATATTGGAACTCATCTATCTAAAATCTTACAAAGATTTTGATATTGTTGGGAAGATCCTGGTGAGATGGTAATTTAGCATTTCATCCGAAAATGAAAGTGTCTATGAGCACATTATGTTGACTAATGACCTTACTTAAAAGAAATTATTAGTTATTAATTAGTAATTTCATATACTTTCATAATGTGCTCTGCCACCTCTCCACTGCCTCAATCTTTTTTAAAAAATTATCTAATCAATATGTGTTTTAATACAGTCTTTTGTGTTCATATTAATGTATTTATTCTTTCTTAAATTACCTACAAAGAAATACAAGAGGCATGTACAATTTACCTATAAAAAATACCTTCTGAGTTACCTTTAGGTTAAGGTAAATTACCTCCTTTTACTTAGTAGTTGCATATGCTTTTTGAAGCAATAATATATTCTGTTTTAAATTTAGTCAAACTAAATGCCTTACAAAATTATAGCCAGTTATACCTACAATATCTTAAACTTGTTACATATTTGTAAAACAGACTTTACAGTAAACCTTGACTTTTTGTTAGAGAAGGAATTTTCTTTTATTTTTCAAGAAGATTGCTATGTAAACACAAGGAATTATTATTGTTATGGATACTAATGACCTTTATCCGTACAAATATTAGTATTACATTTTAAAAATACCTTCTTCTTGCCAAACCCAAACATTCCTGAATGAAGATCAAAGGTCAGAGAATTATGATGATTCAGTAGTAAAATATCAAAGTATTTAGAGGTCCTTTTCACAATTGTTTAAATTATATGGAAAGATTTATCAAAAGGTCTAGGACCATCTTAAATTATACCATGGTGTTTGCTGAAAGAGGTCTCAGGAGTACTGACAATAGATCCATGCTGCAAGAATTTCATCCTCAGCAACAAGATTAGCCATGTTTAAAAACTAAACCAAAATTAGAAACATGAATCATTTTTTCATTTAATCTTTAAGTGCATTTCAAACAATTTTCTATTATCTCCTTTTAAATAATCTAAGATGCCAATCTTCTAGGGTGCAAAATAATAGGACATATTTCTATACTAGCAGATTTTTTTTCTGATTGTTGTTCACATTGCTCATAAAACCAAAGCAATCTTGCAAATTTGGGGTGTAATTTACTATATCCCAAAGCAACATGGCTGAAAGAAACAGTTTACAGTGGTGTGGGGCTAGGAGAGAATTAGAGTACTGAAGTGGAGAACTGGAAGGAAGAGAGTGGACAACTTAAAACAGGTTTAATAATAAAAAACACAAGTGTGCTGGTTTGAAAGTATTAGATTAGAAGGAGATATGCTTCCACCCATTCCAGGTGGGTCTTGATTAGTTTACTAGAATCCTTTAAAAGAGGAAGCATTTTTGAAAAGGCTTGAGATTCCAAGAGACCAAAGCCAGGACAGGGTGATGAGAACTATGAGAGCCCACGCAGCCAGAGACCTTCGGAGATGAAGAAGGAAAACACTCCTGGGGGAGCTTCATGAAATAAGAAGCTGGGAGAGAAAGCTAGCAGATGCTGCCATGTTCACCATGTACCTTTCCAGTTGAGAGAGAAACCCTGAACTTCACTGGCCTTTCTTGAGTTAAGGTAGCCTCTTATTGATTGGTACCTTAATTTGGACATTTTTGTAGACTTGCTTTAATTGGGACATTTTCTCAGCCTTAGAACTGTAAATTAGCAACTTATTTAATTCCCCTTTTTAAAAAGCCATTTTATTTCTGGTATATTGCATTCTGGCAGCTAGCAAACTAGAACAACAACCAATAAAGATACCATGTAGAAAGGAATGGACTGTTGCTCTAAGGAAATCTTGTTTTCAGTCTGGATTTAGTCTGGATTCTGCTGCAGTCTGGATTGTTTTACTCAACAATGGCCAGAAAAGTTATCTTTCAGCCCAAACTCTCAAAAGCTAAGGCCAGCTAAACTGGTTGAATACTTTTAATTTACATAAATTAATCAGCTTTGAGAAACAAGAATGAAACATTTAGGACCTCCCTGAAATTTACAATTTTAATAAAAACAGAGCATATGGTTATGGTGAGCTTATTATTATTTTTTATTTGAACTCAGCCATTTTCTTTTAAAATTATTTGCTAATGTTAATTTTAACTAACACAGCTCAGTTGGAGGGACCATTGCTTCTGGACTTCCATGCATGATTTGACCTAAAGACAAAGCTACTAGCAAAGGGACCAATAAAATTTTTTCAGGTTGTTCAGAATTGAGTAAGATTTATAGAAACAGTCCTAGGCAGCTGCAGGAACAATATGAGTTCCCAAGTATTGAATAGATAGTTTTCCTTTAGATGATCCCCACAAGTTAGCCTGACCCAATTGCATAGTCCTTTGTTCAGCTCACCCACAACACACAGACTTGTTGACAGCATTGAAGTAAAATAGAAAAATGAGCCTTTTATGAGCAATAAAATAGTATTACATCTTGAATTTAATTTAATTTAGATTTAACCAGGGACTTGAACTGATATGAACCATGAACCACAAACTAGACAAAACCATAATAATTTGTAGATCTTCTTTTTCTTCACCAAAAGGGTGGGGGTGGGGGAGCCATCATAATGGTACAAACTGCACGCGTTTAGATTTATATATTCTCAGATTACTCACTAGGAAAAAAACCCTAAAATATCTAAATATCTGTTAGCCAAACCTGAATGCATTATTTAGTCTGAAAAAAGCTTTAGTTCCAAAGAGAAAAGAATAGGTACAATTTGTCTCTATGATAGTTTGATAAATTAAAAAAACTACATTGACTGGATAACAGATTAATAAAAATGTTTAGTAGTTAATTTTTAAGCAATGATTGTGTAATTATTGGATAATTTCAACTCAGGTGTAACTTTTTAAAGTGATGTTGATATAATTTTTTTAAATTGAAAGCTCGTTTTATTTAAAGTAATTTGCAAATACAAGGTAAAGCTCCAAACAAACCTATGATATTTGTTCCCTTTTCGTCATCTACTGAACTCTGAATTCCTTTAGGGCAGGACCCATGTGTAATTGTTTTTGATAAAGTATTACTTTATTCAAATTTACTTTGTATGTTTATCTTTTAATCAGAAATAAGTACATTCATAAATTTAAATATTATTTCTGCTTATTCTTTTCTATAAATGGAATGACATTTATAGATCAGACCCTTCATTTAGAGTGACTGAACCTACATAAAATTAACAGTGACACTGAAGTCAATATCCAAGTGTTTAACTTTGTGTATGTTTGGGCTTGTTCAGAAAATAGTTATGTAGTGCTTTTAAAGTCAGTAATGATAATCACAAACAAGAAAATCCCATCAGCTCAAGTCAGTCATACCCTACACAGATTAATTTAGCACAGTATTGTACTTTAATAAATTATCATTAATCATAAATATTTTTTCACATGTGCACATTTAAGTTCTCTAACATTTGCTACCTTAGTTTTTCTAAAGGGCTAAGGTAAAAGACATCATTTCAAATCTGAAAAACAGCATAATCAGTCATTTGAAGCCCCCTGCAATCAGTATCTATGCAAATGGGTGGTTATTAAATTTACACTGCATTGTCAATCAATCACTAGTGAAGTCCCCACCCTGTATTCAACTATATACTAACAGATTTTTTGTCTTTGTAAAGAGACCATGATTCCTTTTATTCTAAGTGTTTGTTACATAAATGAGTGCTGTTCTTTGACTGCGTCCTTCCTGCCCCCCACCTTTCCTTCTACTGTGTACTTAGCCACCTCCACAGTGTCAGCTCTTATTGCTAGTATCTCCTTGGGTGGTGGTAGGGGTAGGGGGCTTTGCCAGCCACAGCCTGATCGGCCTCCTGTGGCCCTGTCCTTGGCCCTGAGTTTTTGGAAGAAGGAAAAGATACTTGGAGACTCAGACTTGGTTGAACTAGCACCCCCAGAGATTTGATTCCCAGCTTTCTGTCTCTTGGGAGAAAGGCTGTTCTAGTTTGCTAGCTGCTGGAATGCAATATGCCAGAAATGGAGCAGCTTTTAAAAAGGGAAATTTAATAAGTTGCTAGTTTACAGTTCTAAGGCAAGTCAATATTAAAGCAAGTCAATAGAAATGTCTGATCTAAGGCATCCGGGGAAAAATACCTTGATTCAAGAAGGCTGATTGACGTTCAGTGTTTCTCCTTCAGTTGGAAAGGCAAATGATAAACATAGCAACATCTGCTAGCTTTCTCTCCAGGCTTCTTGTTTCATGAATCTCTCCCGTGGGCATATTCCTCCTTCATCTCCAAAGGTCTCTGGTTGCATGGGCTCTGGCTCTCATCATTCTTGTGACTCTGCTCTGTTGCTCTCCCGTCATTCTCAAGCTTTCTCCAAAATGCTTCCTCTTTTAAAGGATTCCAGTAAACTAATCAAGATCCACCTGGAATGGTTGGAATCACATCTCCCTCTAATGAAATGTTAATACCCACTAGTGTGTGAGTCACCTCTCCATGGAGATAACCTAATCAAGTTTCCAACCTACAGTATTGAATCAGGATTAAAAGAAGCTGTTGCTCCCATGAGATTGAGTAGGGTTGAAACATGGCTTTTCTAGGGTATATAAATCCTTTTAAACCAGCACAGAGGTCTTCAGTGGGTCACTAAAGGGCTTCGTCTTTTGCCTTGGCCACATTATCACGCTTACCAAGGACTTGGTGGGGACGCAGAATACTTGCTAACAGAAGAAGGATAATTGGGTTGGATATCATAATTGGGGTTCAAAATTTATTAACATCGTGTGGTATAATAGCCTATAACTGATAATAAGAAACGTCTAATAAGGACAAATCTGAAGTTGTATAGTGAGGTTAAAGAGAAACAAAACAAAACAGTTGAACATATACAGCATAGAGAAAGCCTGACTTAACAACACTTAGAATAACAGCAACAGAAAACAAAATAAAAACTAGATTTTTTTTTGATGCCTATAACCACAGGGTGAATCTTCAATCTTGAGAACTGCTAAAGAAGCTAATGCCTAAGGTTGATTTGGAATGAACTGGAAAAGGGAACTAACAATTCCTTTACTCTCTTCACTGGTCAGATATTATACGGTGGATTGTGTTGAGTTCTATCCTGAAACTTTTAAGAAGGATTCTGAAAATCTTGTAACAGAAGAAGATAACTCATGTGACGAGAAAGCCGAAAACATTAGGTTAAAAGTACAGAGAATAAAGGTAGAATGTGATGTTGCTCTTCAAATATTGAAAACTCATCTGCAGACTCAAATATTGAAAACTGAAAATATCAAAACTCATATGAGTTAGGAATTACATTCTGTCTTGGGGAACCATAGAAAGCACATAAAGGGTATCTAGTATGTAAAAGAAGTCCAGAGGCAGACAGTCCAAGAGTGGTAAAGCAACTCCTCACAGTCACTGAGGACTCTGACGTATGTTTTTCTGCTCTGATATTCTCTATGTATTTCCATTCATGAGATCACCTCATGGTAAATTTGCTGGAGCTTAACAATCACATCCATGTTCCGGACAGCAGGAAGAAGGGTGGGTGAGGGTGGCATGAGGGTATACTTTCTTTTTTTAAGAAGCTTCTCTGGAATTTCCACAAACACTTTCACTTAAATCTTTTTGCCATAACTTAGTCTCATAGCCACAACTGGCTGCTGTGGTGGCTAGAAATGTAGCTTTCCAGCTAGATATACTGCCAAGGATTCTGTTTTTAAAGAAGAAATAGGAGGATGAGTATCGAAAGGCAAATAGCTTCATGCAGCATATCTAACTTCAGAAGGCATAATAGAACCAGTGTGTAGAAGTTAAAAAAAGGGAAATTTATTTAATATAAGGAAGAATTTCCTAATAGCTATATCTGCCCCATATTGAATTAACTTTGTTACAGGTACTGATGTCTCTGTCACAGAATGTTCAAAAGCAACTAGGAAATTGCCTATCAGAGTAATTTTAGAGGGAAACCTGATTTGTACAAGTCATTCTAATCCTATATGTATCAAGATTCTATTTCAATATCTGTATTCAGAGGCCCTGTTGAGTTTTATTATGAATAACTTTTCTTATAAGAGATTTCAGTAAAATTTGATCTCTATTTACTTGAAATCAATGACAAGTGTTTCTAAAAGTGAAGACTTAGTACATATCTTGCTCAAAACCAGCATATTCAGCACTAGTGAAATATGATTCCATGGATACATACTGGCTTTTTATATTTGGCGTTTGTTCTTATACATGCAGTTCTGTACTTTGTGAGTTTTATTATTGAATAATTTGCTGTAGGAAAGTATTGATCAATTAATTGATTCAAATTTTACTCAATATAACTACAAGATAGATATATTTTAAGATTTATGCACATGAAATGTATAGCCTCAGTTTTATTTTGTGTTAGAATTTTCTTTTATTTCTCTTTTCCTCATTTTTAAATTAGAAGAGTTCTGGGCCTATAGAAAACTCATGAAGAAAGTACAGATTTATAAATACCATGCTTCACAAACACAGTTTTTCTTATTAACCTTTTGCATTAGTGCAGTACCTTTGTTAAAATTCATGAAACAATATAATTATTTTATATTTTGAACTATACGCCATAGTTTACATTAGGGTTCACTGTACTGCATTGTTCTATGGTTTTAAAAGTATTTTATTCTGGTAACATATATACAACCTAAAATTTTAGCTGCTTTCAAATATACAATTTGTTGGTGTTGATTATTTCACAATGTTGTGTAACTGTCAGCGCCATCCATTATTAAAACTTTTCTGTCACCTGAAACAGAAGACCTATACCAATTAAATATGAACTCCACATTCCCTGCCCCCTACCCTGGTACTTGAAAATAAGTATATTAGTTTCTGACTCTATGAATTTGCATATTTTAATTATTTCATTTGAGTGAGATCGTTTATCCTTTTGTGTCTGGCTTATTTCACTCAACATGGTGTCTTCAAAGTTCATCCATGTTGTTGCATGTATCAGAACTTCATTCCTTTTTACAGATGAATAACATTCCATTGTATATTAATAGCATGTTTTTTTGTCCATTCATTAATTGATGTACACTTGGGTTGATTTACTCTTTTAGCGATTGTGAATAATACTGCTCTGGTATCCCAGTATTTGTTTGAGTACCTGCTTTCAGTTCTTTTGGGTATATACCTAAAAGTCAGATTGCCAAGTCATATGGTATTTTTATACTTAGCTTTCTGAGGAATAGCCAAACTGTTTTCCAGCAGCTGCACTATTTTATATTCCCACCAACAATGAACAAGTGTTCCTATTTTTCCACATTCTCTCTAATACTTACTATTTTCCATTTTTTAAAAACAGTAATTATTCTAGTGGGTATAAAATGGCATCTTGTGGTTTTGATTTGCATTTCCCTAATGACTAATGATGTTGAAAATTTTTTCATGTTTTTATTGACCATTATATATCTTGTTTGGAGAAATATCTATTCAAGTCTGTTGTCCATTTTTAAGTTGGATTGTTTGTCTTTTTGTTGTTAAGTTGTAGGATTCCTTTATAAATTTTGGATAAAAACCCTTATCAGAGATGTCATTTGCAAACATTCCTACCATTTATAGGGTGGTTTGCATACAAAAGTTGTTAATGTTGGCAAAGTCCCATTTATCCATTTTTTGTTGTTGCTCATGCTTTTAGTATAAGGTCTAAGAAACACTTACCTAACACAAGGTTTTGATGAAGTATGCTTTTGGTTTTTTCTAAGAGATTTATAGTTTGGGTTCTTAAGTTTAGCTTTCCGATCCATTTGTAGTTAATTTTTGTATTTGGTGTGAAGTAGAAGTTCACCTTCATTCTTTTACATATGGATATCTAGTTTTCCCAGTACCATTTGTTGAAGAAACGGTTCTTTCCCATTGAGTGTACTTGGTACCTTTGTCAAAAATCAGTTTGTCAGGGCAGTGCAACGGTGGCTCAGTGGCAGAATTCTGGCTGCCATGCTGGAGACCCGGGTTCAATTCCCGGTGCCAGCCCATGCCAAAAAAAAAAAAAAAAAAAGTGAAAGAGCCTTAAAAAATCAATTGGTCATAAATGTGAGGGTTTATTTCTGAACTCCCAATTTGATTCTATTGGTCTGTATATCTGTCCTTTGTGCCCACTACTATACTGTTTGGTTACTGTGGTTTTGTAATAAGTTTTAAAGCCAAGAAGTGTGTATACTTGAACTTCTTTTTCAAGATTGTTGGGCTATCCTTCTGTATAGATTTGATGATTGACTTTTCCATTTCTGCAAAGAAGGTTGTTGGAATTTTGGTTGAGATTTCATTCAGTCTATAAATAAATTTGGGTGAAATTGACATCCTAATGATATTTAGTCTTCTAATCTAAGAACACAGAATGTCCTTCCATTTATTTAGATCTTCTTTAATTTATTTCAGCAATGTTTTGTAGTTTTCCCTGTACAAGTTCTTTACATCCTGAGTTAAATTTATTCCTAGGTATTTAATTCTTTTAGTTGCTGTGTCAGTTTGAAAGTATTATGTACCCCAGAAAAGCCATATTTTAATCCTGATTCAGTCTTGTGGGAGCAGCCATATCTTTTAATCCTGATGCAACATTGTAGGGTGGAAACTTATGATTAGATTATTTCCATGGAGATGTGGCACACCCAATTGTGGGTGTGACCTCTTAACTAAATGAGATGTGACTCCACACATGCAAGATGGGTCTTGATTAGTTTACTGGAATCTTTTAAAAGAGGAAACATTTTGGAGAAAATTCAGAAATGACAGAGATGCTTGGAGATATACATGCTTGGAGAGCAGAAGTGACAGAGTTCACATAGCTAGAGATCTTTGGGGATGAAGAAAGAAAATAGCCCCTGGGAAACTGTTTGAAACCAGAAGCCAAAAATTTTAGCAGGCACCAGCTACATGACTCCCTAGCTGATAGAAGTGTTCCAGACTCATTGGCCTTTCTTGAATTAAAGTATTTTTCCTGGATATCTTAGTTTGGACATTTTCATAGCCTTAGAACTTTAAATTACCTACCTAAAAGCCATTCCATTTCTGGGATATTGCTTTCTGGCAGCATTAGCAAATTAATACAGTTGCTATTGTAAATGGAATTTTATTTTCTTGATTTCCTTTTCAGGTTGTTCATTACTTGTATTCAGAACACTGCTTTTGTATGTTGACCTTATACCCTGGTACTTTGCTGATTTCGTTTATTAGTTCTAGTAGTTTTGTTGTGGATTTTCCAGGATTTTCTCTTTATAGGATCATATCATCTGCAAATAGGGGGAGTTTTACTTCTTCCTTTCCAATTTGATGCCTATTATTTCTTTTTCTTGCCTAATAGTCCTGGCTGAAAAATCCAGTTTGATGTTGAATAGCATGGAGATGTTCAGCATCCTTATCTTGCTCCTGATCTTAGGGGAAAAGCTTTCAGTGTTGCACAATTAGGTATGATGTTAGCTGTTGATTTTTTTATATATGTCGTTTATCATGTACAAGATGTTTCCTTTTATTCCTAGTTTTCTGAGTGTTTTTATCAAGAAGGGATGCTGGATTTTGTCTTCTGTTAATGTGGTATATTACCTTAATTGATTTTCTTATACTGAACCACCCTGCATACATGGGCTAAATCCAACTTGATCATGATTTATAGTTCTTTAAATGCGCTTTTGGATCAGTTTGTTTGTATTGTACTGACAGTTTTTGCATCTAAATTCATAGGAGATATTGGTCCTCAATTTTCTTTTCTTTTGGTACCTTGATCTGGCTTTGGTGTATGGGCGATGTTGGCTGTGTAGAATGAGGGTGTTCCCTCATCTTCAACTTTTTGGAAGAGTTCGAGCAGGATTGGTGTTAATTCTTCTTGGAATGTTTGGTAAATTTCACCAGCAAAGCCATGTGACCCTGGACTTAACTTTGTTGGAACGTTTTGATTACTGATTTAATCTCTTTACTCATTACTAGTCTATTCAGCTTTCCTAGTTTTTCTTTTTTTATATCTCAATAATATTTTTATACTCCCCAGTTTATTTTGAAAACTGATATATATCAGAAAACACACACACATATATATCCAAATGAATTTGAAATTACAGTTATCTCAAAGAATACAGAAATTACCTATAAATGAAACACTAATAAAAGATCACTTCAACATGATAGAATTATCTTTTCCCAGCTTTTTAAACTATTTTTTCTCATTTAAGCCAATACATAATATTTAACATTTGGGTTATATGTACATATAAAGCAGACACATTTGTCAAAGTGAGCATAAGATGAAACAGTATACAATATCCTTTCTGGATATAATTACATTTCCAGAGGCAAAGTGACCCAAATGGGAACAAAAAGTTGACTTCCTCATGAAATAAACTGGATAAGCAAAAATTAAGAATAATGCTAAAGATTTAACCATAAATTACTCTCTTTCCTATCCTTTTAACATACAAGTGTACACTCTGGGTATTTGTGAATCAAAATACTTGTAATCAGGATTGTGAATGCCTAAGACTAGGGGAGTTTGTAATTTAGTAGAAGGCCCTGGGGTAAAAAGAGAGATAGTATAGGTGAATAGAGGACATTTGTCCATCAAGTTATACATATTGGCTTAATAAAGAGGTAGATTATTTAAAAATCTCAGTGGGCTCAGATATTGTCTTGGGCCTGAAAGTGATATTTTAACTATTTATTAAGATAATAATTATCCTTTGGTTCTTCCCTCTACTAAAAGGGTTTCTCATCCTCAGAAAATTCTGTAAATCTTATAGACACCAATGGGGTGCTTCTAGAATCTTGAGACATGAGTCTTCCATTCCAGGGTGAAAAGATCCCTTTATTTACCTGTGCAGGCTCTTAATCTACTGTGTTTGTTAACAGGTGAGGGCTAACTTGAACATAATGCAGAGAACATTCCTAAGACAGGAACCACCAACCTGAAACTGTTTTTCTCAAATTTCTCTGCTCGCTGCTGTCTTGGTTACTGAGAAGCAAGGAATACAGATGTCCTGACTTTTTAGTGAAAGCGCTCAGATTCTACCTGAGTGTACAAATAATTGGAGCCCGTATTCAGGGTCAAGAATAATAAATACAGGTGGTAAAAAGCCAGAAGCAAAAGTTAGATTGTTAAACCAGGTGAAGAAGAGAGAGAGACTAGGGTTTCAGGTGAGGAGCCCAAGAGAACAGCAAAAGATGCAAAGTCAAGGCCAGAGCTGAAGGGAAGGCAGAAATAATCATAGTTATGTTCATCAAATTGGAACAGAGAAGGTCAGAGAAGAGGATCTGTACAGAGTATTTAAGATAAATTAGGACACAGGATACTCTCACTTGTCACCCAACCCAGGTCTTCAGGCAAATACCTGTATTCTGAATAGTTGAATTCTGAAACCTGCACTGACAGACTCAGGAAGATGTAGATGCTGGCTCATCAGACTTATACTGGGAGAAGGCTGAATAGAGCCACTTTGGGCATCCACAAGATGTGAGGAATCATGGGACAGAGGTCCCTAGGTCCCTTTTAGAGCCAATACTTGTAATTGCCCAATTTGAGCAAATTTGTGTAGTGTTGGCTTCATTAAGAATTGGGAAGCTTTACTTTTTTCTCTGTGTTGAGTGGTAGTATTAAAGAGAGGCATGAATGAATCCTCTTCAATATTTATTAATCCCTCAAGGCACTTACATAAAATAAAAATACTTTCTACTTAAAAAAAAAGATCATAATTAAGCCTACTAGAGGCTAGCCATCTCTGGATAGTACTTTAAGGTTAAACACTAGAAAGAAATAATTGTTACAAAACACTCTATTTTGTGGTTCCACTATATCATTTGTTCCACTGTTTTTGTAATTGGGGCAAGATAAGAGGTCCAATTTGTTTAAGAATATTTAATGTACTCCATAAGCTGTGTAAATCAAAGTTTTTTTTATTAATTCTTTTGCCAAACACAACATTGATTTCCATCTACAACTATTTTTTAAAATGAGAAACAATAAGTCAGTTGAAAAAAACTTGTGGCCTTGAGCTATGAAACTGTACACTTCTAACACACTGATTGGCTGAAAAACCTAGAACATCACTGTAAAGGTGCTAATCAGGGTTAGCCCTCAGCAGTGAATGGACGCAGCTTCACTGTGACTTCTCCAAAACTGCTGTGCAGCACCTGATACACTGCTGGTGCACAGTCCCAAAGTTGGAGTCATTCCCATGATAGGGATCCTCAATAAGTTGTTTTGGGGATCATAGCTCCAAGTAGTTCAATTTTTGCTTTGCAATTTTTAACTTTACTACCTTTTCTATTCAAATCTCTCAAATTGCTTTCATGCATATGCAGTATTTAATCAAATGTGGCAAAGTCTTCTTTGGTACATGCTCAGCAATGTGATTCATAGGAATATCATGCTTCTTCATGCCATTTTACCCTCGATAATCAGGAGGGTTTCCTGTCTCATAATTGGATGTTGTATCACTGTCTACCCTCCAGTTATCTGAAATGTTTTGATCAGTTACAAGTTTCCTGAAAACTGCTTCTGCAATGGGCGAACGACAAATGTTACCCAGATGTACTAATAGCCCCGACTTTGGGCAGCTGCACTGCCATCTTCTCAGGTGCGGAGAAAGACACAGAGAGTGAGTTTCTTTTTCTTCTTGATTCAATGTTGGTAGTTTGTATTTTGCTAGGATTTGTCATTTCATCTAGGTTATCTAATTTGTTGGCACATAGTTGTTTATTGTATTCTCTTATAATCCTGTTTATTTCTGTGGGGTCAGTAATTTTCCCCCTATCATTTCTAATTTTAGTTATTCGAATTCGCTCTTTTTTTTTTTTTGCCAGTCTAACTAAAAGCTTGCTAAAATTTTATTTATTTATTCACAGAAACAACTTTTTGTTTTTGTTTTGTTTTTGATTTTCTATTTCATTTATCTCTAATCTTTGTCATTTCCTTCCTTTTTTTTTTTTTACATGAGTAGGCACCGGGAACCGAACCCGGGTCCTCTGGCATCACAGGCAAGCATTCCTGCCTGCTGAGCCACAGTGGCCCATTTCCTTCCTTTTGATTCCATTGATATTAGTTTGCTCATCCTTTTTCTAGAGTCTCCAGATTTGAGATTAGGTCTCTGATTTGAAATGGTTTTTCTTTTTAATGTAAGTATTCAGAGCTATAAATTTCCCTTTGAGCCCTGCCTTTGCAGCATCTCATAATTTTTGTTTATATTGTATGTTTTTATTTTCATTCACCTCAAGATATTTCCTAATTTCTCATGTAGTTTCTTTGAACCATTGATTAAGAATGTGTTGTTTGTGAATTTGTCGGTTCTCCCTCTGTTATTGATATCTAGCTTCATTCCATTGTGATTGCAGAAGATACATTATATAATTCAGTATTTTTGAAATTATTGAGTTTTTTTATTGAATGATCATATGTTCTAACCTGGAGAATGACCAGTGTTCAGTAAAGAATGCATATTCTGTTGCTGTTAAGTAAACTGTTCTGTAGATATCTACTAGAGCTTGTTGGTTCAGCATATCATTCAAGTATTTTATTTCCTTTTTGCTCTCTTTTCTATAGTATTGCTCTGGTAGTACTGTCCATTTTCCCCTTCAAATCTGTCAATATTGGCTTTATATATTTTTGGGCTCTGCTGTTAAGTGCAAATATATTTTCATTGTTATATCTTCTTGTTGAATTTAACCCTTTATAAGTATGTAATGTTCTTCTTTGACCTTTGTAACAGTTCTTGACAAAGTCTATTTTATCTGATATTGATATGGTTGTCTTTTGGTTGCTATTTGAATGGCATATTTTTTCCCATCCTTTTTCTTTCACCTTACTTGTGTCTTCAAATGTAAGATTAAATTCTTGTGTATAGCAAATAGTTGGGGCATGCTTTTTTAAAAATATTTTTATTGACAAATCTTCACACACATAGATTCCATACATGTATATAATCAGTGGCTCACAATATCATCACATAGTTCTGTGTTCATCACTATGATCATTTTTTAGGACATTTGCATCACCCCCAAAAAAGAGATAAAATGAAAAAGAAAAAAACCCCATATATACCATACCCCTTATCCCCACCCCCATTGATCACTAGTATTTCCATCTACCCAATTTATTTTACTTCTTATCCCCACTATAATTTATTTATTTATTATTCATATTTTTAAATCATCTGTCCATACCCTGGATAAAAGGAGCATCAGATACAGGGTTTTCATAATCACACTGTCAAATTGTAAAACTTAATATCTTTATATAATCATCTTCAAGAATCAAGGCTACTAGAACACAGCTCAATAGTTTCAGGCATTTCCTCCATCCACTCCAATACACCATAAACTAAAAAGGGATATCTATATAATGCATAAGAATAACAGGGATAACCTCTCAACTTTGTGTGAAATCTCTCAGCCACTGAAACTTTATTTTGCCTTATTTCTCTGTTCCCCCTTTTGGTCAAGAAGGCTTTTTCAATCCCATGATACTGAGTCTGCCTTATCCCAGGAATTCTTTTCCATGTTGCCAGGGAGATTTACACCTCTGGGAGTTGTGTACCATGTACGGGGTAGGGCAGTGAGTTCACCTGCCAAGTTGGCTTAGAGAGAGAGAGTGAGGCAACATCTGAGCAACAAAAGAGGTTCTCTGGGGATGACTCTTAGGCCTAATTTTAAGTAGGCTTAGCCTATCCTTTGCAAGGATAAGTTCCATAGGGGTGAACTCCAAGATTGAGGGCTCAGCCTATTGATTTGATTGTCCCCACTGTTTGCAGGAATATCAGAAATTCTCCAAATGGGGAAGTTGAATATTTCCTCCTTTCTCCCCAGTGCCCCAAGGAGACCTTGCAAATACTTCTTTGTTCGCTGCTCAGCTCACTCTAGGGTATATCGGGGCAGCACACTAACCTGGAAAAACCAACAAAATCTTATGCCCTATTCAAGATTCCATGTACTTATGGTGTTCAACTAAACTGACCAAACAAGTTAAATTAGGTAAGGGGCATGCTTTTTAAATCCATTTTGCTGATCTCTGCCTTTTGACTAGAGTGTTTGATTCATTTACATTTAAAATTATTACTGATAACATAGGACTTTATTCTGACATTTTGCTATTTGGTCTTTGTAAGCTCTATACCTATTTTGACCCTCAAAACTTTTGTTAATATCTACTTTCATGGTTATTTGATTTTTTGCAGTGTATCATTTTGAGCCCTTCTCATTTTTCTCTGTATATATTTTTCAGATATTTTCTTTGTTGTTATGGTGGGATTTAAATTTAACACCAGAAATCTATAATAATGTTTGATTTGATCCTTAACTTCAATAGCATACACAAACACTATTCCTTTATCCCTCCATTCCCCCAACCTTTTTGTTGTACTTGTTACAAATCATATCTTTGCACATCATGTGTCCAAAACCATAGATTTATCATTACTTTCTTTTTTTTTTGTATGATGTATGGCAGGGTCACATTTCATTAATTTTCCATGTGAGTATCATGTTATTGCAGCACCATTCGTTGATTTTTTTTTTTTTTTTAACATGGGCAGGCACCAGAAATTGAACCCAGGTCCTCTGACATGGCAGGCAAGCATTCTTGCCTGCTGAGCCACCATGGCCCACCCCATTCGTTGAATTTTGTTTGTTTGTTTTTGCTTGTTTGTTTGCTTGTTTTTTTGGGAAGTGCATGGACCAGGAATTGAACCGAGGTCTCCTGCATGGCAGGTGAGAATTCTACCACTGAACTACCCTTGCAACCCCTATCATTACTCTTTTTTTTCCTTTGTTTTTTGACATGGACAGTCTCTGGGAATCAAACCCAGGTCTCCAGCATGACAGGCAAGAACTCTGCCACTGAACCAACATTGCCCACCCCCCCCATCATTACTTTTTATGTACTGTATTTTAGAACCTGTAAGAAGTGAAAATTGGAGTTACATTCCAAATATACAATACAATAGTGATGACATTGATAATTACTAACATGGTTTGCTTTAATGGAGGTCTTTTTTTAGACACTTTGATCCACTGTCTGGTGTCCTTTCCTCTAAAGAACATTCTTTAGCATTGCTTCCAGGACAGGTCTAGTGGTGATGAACTCCCTCAGATTTTGCTAATCTAGGAATATTTTTATCTCTCCTTCATTTCTGAAAAACAGTCTTGCTGGTAACGATGTTCTGGTTTGATAATTATTTTCATTCAGTACTTTAAATATTTTGTCCCACTCCTTTCTTGCTCCCGTGGTTTCTGATAAATCAGCATTTTAATTTTATTCAGGTTTCTCTTGAAGCTTTCAGAACTCTCCTTGTCCTTGAAATTTGACATTTGACAATAATTTGCCTGGACATGGATTGCTTGGGGTTTTTGAATGTGTCTATTCATTTATTTCATGAAATTTGGTAAGTTTTCTATCATTATTTCTTTGAATTTTCCTTTTGCCCTTTGTTGTCTTTCTTCTCCTCTGGGATTCCCATCATGCATATTTTGGTATGCTTATTCATATCCCACGGTCCCTTAGGCTCTTTACACCTTTTTTTTTCATTCTTGAATCATTTCAGTTGTTCTAGCTTCAAGTTTACTGATTCTTTTTTTGCCAGCGCTAATCTGCTGTTAAAATCCTGTAGGCAATTTTTTATTTCAGTTGTTATGATCTTAAACTCTAGTTTTTCAATTTGGTTCATTTAAAAAATTTTTATCTCTTTATTGAGACTCTTATATTGTTCACCATATGACTCATATCCTTTAGTCTTTCCTCTGTATTTTCTTTTAGCTCTTTGAGCAGATGGAAGATCATTTTTAAAAAGTCTTTTTCTTGTATTTCCAAAGTCTTGTATTCTTCATTGATGGTTCTGAAGTTTTATCTTGTTCCTTTGGATGGGCCACCATTTACTGTTTCTTTGTTCATCTTGTAATCTTTTGTTGCACACAGCATGTTTTAATATTTTAATTTGTTAACTCAGGGATTTAGTCCTTGAACTGTCTGCTCCTTAAGCTTGTGTCCAACTATGATATGATAGTGATTTCCTTGAGTGCTAGGAGCTATAACAAACAAACCAATCAATGCAAAATACACCTTCCACATTTTTTGCAAATTGGGCTTGTTTTATCTGGCACTATCCTTCAGAGTTTAGCCCTCATACTAGGAAGATTATCCTGTGTAGAAATTGAGGAGTCTTCTTTGTCTTTTCTGAATCTGTGTCTTGTTCTAGGTATGCACTGGTTGTATTAGGCATTTCTCTATTTAAAGGGATCTAAGGTCCCCCTCCTCCCTATGAAATATTCTGTCTCCCTCCCAGGTACTCTATTGTTATGTCTTGAAATTAGTAATCCTTTACTTCAGCTCACTAGGATTTAATTGTCTCTTATACTGCTTTAGCTGTAATTAAGCTGCTTCTGCCTAATGGGCAAGTTCTGGAAGGATGAGCCAGAGAAGAGTATTCTGGTTCAGTCCCTCATGGTGCTAGCTGATACACCAGTACTTACAAAGGGTTTTTTTCTGCTAACTCTGGAACAGGGCCAGGCATCTACAATAGGAGCTCAGGCCTATGCCACACCACATTAAGGAGGTGTGTCAGGGAGGGCCAGGGTGCATGAGCAATTTTAGACCATAATACCCAGCTTTGCACCTTAAGTCTATAGGAAGTAAGATTGAACAAACTCTGGTACCTCTGAGCCATTACTCATTCATTCTTTCTGACACAAATTATAGTAAGAAGCTAAACAGTGGATATGGATGTCAACTCAATTAGGAAAAGGAAGTGGAAAGCCATTGTTTACCAAACTAAAAAGGAAGTTACAAAAAAAGAAACTTTCTTTTCAATTTTCCAAATATCAGTAAAAATGCAATGGTCAACACCATTGATTGTGCTCTTAAAGGACTTAAATATAAATATGCACTGAGTTCAAATGAATTGAGCCTTATTTTCTAAAGGTTATACAACTTTCTTTTTTATTTTTTGATGGAGTAAGAAAGATTAAGTTAAAATGGAAGGAATGATTACTGTCTAGTTACTTTGCTTTTTTCCTTCTTCCAACTCCTCCCCCCCCCCAAAAGAGCTAACTTTTCCCTACTACTTCCTATTTCTAAAACTTTGAGCAAAGAGCTCATCTAAGCCTTAGGTTCTTTATCTGTAATACATGAATAATAAAACCTATCATATAAGGATTATAGCAATTAAATTAAATTTAATAAACAAACTGTCTTAGTTTCCAGGCTGCTAAAACAAATGCACATACAATGGGTTGGCCTAAACAATAGGAATTTATTGACTGAAGGTTTTGAGGCTAGGAAAAACCCAAAATCGAGCCCTCAGCAAGGTGAGCCTTTCTTCCCGAAGCCTATGGCATGCTGGGGTTGGCAGACTGCAGTGATTCTCAGTCCTTGGCTTCTCTTTCACCTAACAATGCATTGTCTTCTTTCTCTTCTGGATTCCATTGACTTACAGGATTCTGACTGCTTCCCATGGCTTCCCTTGGTGGCCTTCTCTATAAGGCCTCCAGCAATGGATTAAGTCCCCATCCTGATTCAGTTGACCACACCTTAACTAAAAATAACCTCATCAACATGTTCCACAAACATGTTTTGAGCTCTTTCTGTATTCTTGTTCCAGTAAAATGTAAAGTATTCCATTTACAGTAGCTTTACTCCCACATGAATGGATTAAGTTTAAGAACATGTTTTTCTGTGGTAAATAATTCAGTTTGCTGCAAACATGTTTTGAGCTGTATTCTTGTTCCAGTAAAATGTAGAGTAATTTACTTGTCAAGCTTTTTGTACAGGATCTGATATATAGAGATCAACAACTGTTGATTCCACTCTTATTCTTAAATGAAGTCATAATATGAGCCTATTGTCAAGCTTTATTACACGGACCTGTAGGTACATAGCTCTTATACACGGTGGATGTGGGGTTAGGATTCACTCTTCCATAAACATCCCTGCCCTTCTTTCTCTGCATCTTCTACCACATATCTGTGGTTGTAAATAGGTCCATTCTTAAGCTTCTTTCCCTCATTTTGCTTTCCACTTGTACCCCTTCCCCCTTAGAAATCTATACTAAATATTGGCATGCATGTGTATGCCTGGGATAGAGATCAGAGGCTCTCACATTGCATCTGCCTACAGGTTTTTTTAAAGTGTGGTGAATGGTCATATGCATCTGTCGCCCAGATGCAGAAAGAGAACAGAATCAGAACCCAAGACCTCCCTCCTGACACCTGCAGTCACTACTTCCTCCCCACGATCACTACTAATCTGACTTCTAATTAGATTTGTTTTGACTGTTTTTTCTTAATCTTATGTAAATATAAAAACATCATAAGCTACATATTCTTTTGTATCTGTCTTCTTTTGTTCTGTATTATGCTTGTAAAATTCATCCAATGAGTAGTTGTTCATTTTACTTGCTATATACAATTCCATTACGTGATTCTACCACATTTCTTTATCTATTCTACTATATGATAGACGTTTGTCTTCTAGTCAGTTTTTGGCTATTACAAAGAGTGCTATTATGAATAGTCTTATACATCTCTTTTGGAGTATATACATATATATATATATATATACACATATATATATATATACATACACACTTTATATCTGGTAGTGGAATTGCTAAGTCATAGGGATTCAATATGTCTAACTTTAGTAGATTCTGTAAAAAAATCATCCAAGGTAATTCTAATAATTTACACTCACACTTGTCTGATAGTTTTAAAAGAACCTACTCTGTCCATGGAATGAATTAAATTAACTCTATATTGAGAATTTATCATCTACTGTCTCCAAAATTAACTGTCAGTGTTACGATAATGGCAACAATTAATTTTTAAATCAATTTTGGATCTAGGTTTGTGCAGTTTCAAAATACTAATGTGAAAAAGATTAAATACAGCTAATCTATTTTTCTGTATATTATTTAAGCAACTGATTTAACATTTGCTGTTGCAACTAAATAGACATGTTAATTGACCAGATTCTGTACTGGTTTTGACTACCTGATGGGGATTAGCTGAAGGTAATAGAACACAGTTATAACAATTTGAAAGTAATAGCTTTTTCTTAATCATCATTTTAAAAATTAACCTTAAGCATGGGTCTGAGAAAGTATCCTTTTAGAGACCTGCTGGCCTAAAGGGGAGAACAAATTTAAGCTTTACATTTGAAGCTAAATGTGAAATTATGTTGAATTATAGATATTGTTTTCATCATTATAATTATTTCCTAGGGGAAAATAATCTAGAATGTGAAGTTATATTCACTTAATTTTTTTAACCTTTTTTTATTGTATAGTATAACATATATACAAAGCAAAGAAATAAAAAAGCAATAGTTTTCAAAGCACTCTTCAACAAATAGTTACAGGACAGATCCCAGAATTTGTCATGGGCTTCCATACGATCCTGTCATATTTCTCCTTCTAGCTGCTCCAGAATAGAGGAGGCTAGAGGGCTTAAAATATTTTTTTATCATCACAATCAACTTTTTTCCTTTCTTTTTTATTTTTTGGGAAAAATAGCATATATACAAAAAAGCTATAAATTTCAAAGCACAGCAGCACAGTTAGTTGTAGAACATATTTCAGAGTTTGGCATGGGTTACAATTTCACAATTTTAGGTTTTTACTTCTAGCTGCTCTAAAATACTGGAGATTGGGCGGGCAATGGTGGTGCAGTGGCAGAGTTCTCGCCTGCCATTCTGGGGACCTGGGTTCATTTTCTAGTGCCTGCCCATGGAAAAAAAAATAAAAAATAAAAAAGTTCTGGAGACTAAAAGAGATACCAATTTAATGATTCAGCATGCATACTGATTTGTTAAATGCTATCTTCTCTATATAACTCCACCATCACCTTTGATCTTTCCATCCCTCTCTTTAGGGGTGTTTGGGCTATGGCAATTCTAAATTTTTTATATTGGAAGGGTCTGTCACTAATATGAGATAGGGAGATGGAGCTATCTGATGCTCTGGAGAGACCAGGCTAGGTTTCAGGACTTATATGGACCAGGAACCTATCTGGAGAGTGTAGGTTTCTGGAAAGTTACTGTAGTGCCTGGAACGCTTGTAGAATCTTATATGGTGCCCTAGGTGTTCTCTAGGATTGGCTGGAATGGTCCGGGTTGGAGGTTGGCAGGTTATGTTAGGTAGCAAGTTCTACCTGAAGCTTGTGTAAGAGTAACCTCCAGAGTAGCCTCTTGACTCTATTTGAACTCTCTCTGTCACTGATACTTTATTAATTACACTTCTTTTCCACCTTTTGGTCAGGATGGAATTATTGATCCCATGGTACCAGGTCTGGATTCATCCCTGGGAGACATCTCCCATGCTGCCAGGGAGACCTTCACCCCTGGATGTCATGTCCCACGTGGGAGGGAGTGTAATGATTTCACTTACAGAGTTGGGCTTAGAGAGATTGAGGCCACATGTGAGCAACAAAATAGGTTCTACAGAAGTAACTCTTAAGCATGCCTATAGGTAGTCTAAGCTTCTCTGTTACCCACATAAACTTCACAAGAATCGTCCTCCTGATCGAGGGCATGGCCTATTGATTTGGGAGTCCTTAAAGTTTGACACAGTATCGGGGATTCCCTGATGGTAAGGTTTAATAGTTCCATATTCTTTCTCCCATCCCACAGGTGACTTTGTCAATGCTTTTTTATTATCTGCTTAATATACTCTAGGATGTATCCAGGCATTACAATAATCTATACAGGATTAAAGGACCTCCTTCTTATTCAATGCTCCCTGTGTTTCAGTTGTTCAAATGAGCTCTACAGGTAGGTTGAATTTGATTATGCAC